>CAAKHF010018800.1:21956-32121 GCA_901007745.1 Hippocampus kuda | reverse complement strand
TATAGGGACACCTACATGTGAAAATACAATATATTCTGATTTATACAGCACTTTCACAACAGCTGCAGCTGTAAGCCGACATTTTCCTCCTGGAAATTAATGTGTGCTTTCGACTAAGTATTGGATTTGGGAATTTTTGACAAAAAGTATTGGGAGATTTGTACGAACGGAGAAAATGTACTTACATGCCAATTGGAAGTGATTTTTTTTTTTTTAACTTAAGTAATGGCACACACAAAAGACAAAATTAGCTTAGACAAGTGTTAGGAAACCAACAGCAAGTGGAAAAGTGAAGAAAATTGACAATATTGCTGCACCAACCAGAAGTGAAAATGTGGACAAAGGTATTGGGACACCTGCGATACATGAAAATATTGAATTTGGACAACATTACTGGGACACGTCATGGAAATGAAAATGGGGAAACTTGACAAAAATATTGGGGTACTTACATGATGTGGAAAAAGTCAAGAAAATGTGGAATTTGGACAAAAGTAGTTGGACAACAGCCAGAAGCAAAAAAACAGTCTTTGTCTTTCACATTTTCAATATTGTTCTTCCCTGCCTGGGTGTGCTTTCTTCCACATTCTAAAAACATGCATGGCAGGCTGATTGGACACTAAAATTGTCCCTAGGTGTGAGTGTGGCTGGTTCGTCTGTGTGTGTGCCCTGCGATTGGCTGGCAACCAGTTCAGGGTGTCCCCCACCTACTGCCTAATGGATGGATGGATTTTCAAATCTTTCACTTCAAAGCAAGACCGCTATTGTTTTGGAAGGTACCTCATCCCAGACGGATGAGCTTTTTTTTTAAAATTTAGTTGAATCATTCCCTCCCTCCATAATTTTTTTTTTTTTTGGCATAGAATGAGTCACCATCTGATGTTTTCGCGAGATAAACGCTGAGCTGCCATAGAAGTAGCCACCATAGCAGATTAGCATGCTTTGCCTCGGACGGGCGGCACATGCCAGGAATATTTATGGGCAGCAAATGTGTTTTATTGGCTTTTATCAGCGTCTGGCAGACATTTCACTTACAGTTGGGCCGGGACTGCAGTCAATACGGCTGCCGTTTGTATTTTCGTTATTTTACGGATGAGCCTGTCCAGTCTTTGTGGGCAGCTAATCAAGCTCTCGCCGCTCAGCTCTCTCCAATCAATTTGCCCACGATTGTGGCGGCACAATGAAGAAAAAAAAAAAAAAGACAACGGGCGGTGATGTTTTGTTGCTAAGCCTCGACACAGGCGTCAAGGTTACAGGAAACAGGCGGGAAATTGCAAGTCGGCAATCGTGCGCAGACGACGGCATGTGTTGCGCGGGTTGGCTTTTTGTTGGCCTCGACAAGGACAAAAATACAGTGAGCCGCTGCTGAATCACACAATGGGAAAAGTGAAGAAAAAATGTGGACAAAAGAAAGCACAGCAATTGAAAATGTAGAGTTTGGACAGAAGTATTGTGACTCAGAAAAAAAATTAAATAGTGCAGAAAATATTGACAATAGTATTGCGACAGCTAAAAAAAACTAAGTGGAGAATATGGGAATTACAGATTAAATTATTATGATTTATTGAGGAAGTGAACAATAAAGAGTGTGTGGACTGGTATTGGTAATGCAGCAGCGAAAGGGGGGAAAGGTGAAGAACGATGATGAGACAACCAAAAAGTGAAATGAATATAATTAAAGTATTGTACATGTGCTTAAGCCCTTGATGTGCCAAAATGCTTAAAATATTGATTTAAAGCCAATTATGTGAAATACAAACAAGGAAGTTAAATAAATACAGGGAAATGAAGTTAATGACATAATATATAACATTTAAATTAAACTCAATTGAAACCTAATCTCCATGGAAAGGGAATGTTCACCGTACTTTTTTTTTTTTGGTATGCTGCAAAACTACTAAAATGTTTTATCTGCTCAGCAACAGCTGCTCCGCAACGAGTCTGAAATGACACTGAAGTGTCTCAGCTAGCCACCTTCGTCTATATGTTATCAGGCGGAGGCACGGGGGTGTACAAATGGAGTGCTCCCGAGTAGAAAATGGGATTTGTGAGGATTAAACTCACAGGGAGGACAGAAGGCCTTCACAGGAAAAAAAAGGTACACTTGGAAGCCTCTCACATACAATACATGGACATGATTCCGACATAGCCTTGGATGTATTGGAGCTTTGTGGAAGGCCAAGCAATCCGCCATCATGTCGGTCATTGCATATTCCCCTCCAGTCCTGTAGGTGGCGCAAATGCACATTATATAGCAGATGCTAGATACTGACATACACAACAATTTTTTTAAAAATTCTTTTTGTACTCATGAGTCTCATCTAGTGGGTCACAGCTCTGCTAGTTAACCAAACAACCAACCAACCAACCAGTTAGCTACCTGGCTAAGTAACTCAATAAAAAACAATCAGTTTGTTAGCTAGCTAATTAGCCAGCCAGTTTACTTAACTAACCAATACAGCCTCACTAGCAATCCAAATAACCATTGTCGCTGACAATCTATCGATCTATCCATCCTGGTGCATAGAGATACTTCGTCTCACATTGATTTGTACAGACAAGTTAGGATATTAGCTTCATGGAAGAAGCTAACATATTTTTGGCATGGGGGAGGAACAACCTCATGGAAGCATAATTCACTAAATTGAGTTAGTTAGTTAGTTAGTAGCTATTTAGCCAGCTGCTAGATTGCTAAAATTGAAACATGATTAAGAAAAAAAAAAAAACAAAGAGTCATAATTGTGAGGAGAACGAATGGTGAGTTGACCCAAATGCTAACTATGGGCTTTGGAATAGTAGTCGTCAATCACTTGAAGCTTCGTCTGATGGAAAATCTTTTTGTCACCTTCCCCACTTTGTCTCCCGTTTTGATTCTCTTCCAAACAAGCCTGCCTCTGCTGACCCGCGTCCCGAATAATTTGCCGCCTTTTGTCCTTGTTTGTCTTTTGATGGCTCTATCTCCACGCTGATGAAATCCCCCGACGCCGGCGCTTGCAACGAGTCCCGGTTTATTTGCGCAAACTGCCACTTTTTATTTGCATGTGAAATAGGCTGCAGTTGTCAGAGCACTTGAGTCGGCCTCACTTTCACAAGACAATCTGTGCTTTGTTTTTGGTAACTTGTTGCATTTCGGGAAAAAACATGCATAACAAGCTGATTGAACACTCCAAATTGTCTCTAGGTGTGATTGTGAGCGTGGATGGTTGTTTGTCTCCGTGTGCCCTGCGATTGGCTGGCGACTAGTTCAGGGTATACCCCGCCTACTGCCAGAAAACAGCCGGGATAAGCGGTTTAGAAAATGGATGGATGGATATCATTTCTGAAATGAATTGTGTTCATTTATGAAGAACACATCTTTGTCTTCATTTTTCAAACAAAATCAATGTGCACTTGAATGGCCGTGGACATGAACACCGGCATTTTGGAAACTTTTTTTTTTTTTTTTAGCCTGAAATATCCCATCATCATCTTCCTCTTCATCTCCTCGGCAATTCGTTTCCCCCGGGGTTATTTTCCTGTTGGAGATGAAAGTGTCTATCTCCGGAGTCGAGGTGAGCCTGACCTGTTCGTCTGATTGGTTGAGTAATTCGCTCGCGCCGCCATAGTCGCATTTTTCCTCACAATGGCAAAAGTGAGAGTGCGGTCGAGTAAAGTGTCGCGCGGCGTTTCCTGCGCAATCTTTCAGAAAGATGAAATTATTGTTTCCACATGAGGGTGTCGAGCCTGGGTTAGACTTACAAGTCAAGATTATGCTTCTGTAGTCAGAGTTAAGCATTCAAGTCGGGGTTAAGCCTTCAAATTGGGGTGTCAAGCCTGGGGTAGGGTTTTGAGATAGGAAGGGCAGCAGCTCCTGCAATGCTGTTGCGTCATCATCGTCTTCCCGCAATACATTCCGCTGGCGCCGCCGAGCTGTCGCGTTGTCAAGCTTGCTCGTTCCCATCGGGGCGAAAACGCAACCGATGCGAATGCCTGCTCAATTATTCAGCCGCATGAAGAGGAGGTGCGGCGCTGCCAGCGGATTTACAACAATCATTTTCCAAAATGCTTTTTGCATGTTAAAAAAAAAAAAAAAACAACTCGGCCTCTCTGATGAACGTGCAAGGTTTTAAAGATGGGGTTTGGGTTTAAAACCAACGTTGGGGTTTCAAGTCAGAGTTCGGGTTTGAAGTTGTAATTTCAAGGCAATGTCAGGTCTCTTAACAAGGTTTGGGGTTTTAATTTAGGGTTAAGATTTCAACCTCCAGGTTAGGGTTTAGGCTGAGGGTTTCATGTGAGTGTTTGGGTTTTAAACAAAGAGTACGGTTTCAAGTTGACATTTCGAGCCATTTTTGGGGTTTAAGGTTAGGGTTTCAAGCCTGAGTTATGATTTCAAGTTGGGGTTTCAAACGAGAGTAAAGGATTTTAAACATTTTGGGCAAGAAATTATGGTTAGGGTTCTTAGACAGGTTTCAAGTGAGGGTTAGGTTTCAAGTTATTTTTCCAGACACGGTTAAGGTTTCAAGCCAGTGTTTCAAGTGGGAGTGAGGGTGTCAAGCACAAGGTTTGGACTTCAAATGCAAATTAGGGTTCTAAGCAACTTTGAACTTAGGGTGCCAAAGTAGGGTTTCAAGAGGAGTGGCACGTTTGGCGTCTGTGTGTGCACGCACGTTGCCACGCGCTTCCGTCCTGCTCATTCGTGGAAGTCATTTGTGATGCCGGGAAGAAAATGCAAATCCAACAAATACAAGTCAGCAGCTCACATTGTTAGCATGACCACAAAGTGCCGTCATCAAAAAAAAAAAAACCCACACAATTTCATACTTTGGGCTTCATCAAACAACATCTGTCTCTTTCGAGGCAGGCTCAGACTTTCCAGAGTTCAAAGCCCTTGCAAACACATTAAATTGTCCCCCTCAAATAGCGGTAAGGCACTCTGTTAAAAGGCAATTTACCACTTCATGACACACACACACACACACACACACACACACACACACACACACACACCCTCCAACGGTCCCACAAGGGCTGACACTGAGTTTCAGGTGGAGCAGTTCTACTAATGAGTCCGTTGGTCGTTCTTTGGAATAAATAAATAAATAAATGAAAATAAACAGAATCATCTCAATCACAAACAGATGGACTGCATGAAACTTGCATGGGTAGGAAAAAAAAACTTCTTTGCACATGCATGTACACAACTGGCTAACTACCAACCAAATCGCCAAGCATCCACCCCCAGTTAATTCATTTACTGCGCAACATAAGAAGGGAAATGCTCCAGGGCAATCGCAAAAAAATCCCGTCCGCAGCGATCCTCCTGAAAAGAGGAACACTCACATACACAAACACACACACGTACAACACAACAGCGACAGTAGCCAGGACAATACCACAAAGATGAGCATTGGCAGTGAGCTTGCTCGAAGTAACCAACCGTGTACCTCGGGGTGGGGGCAAACTCATTCTTGACGCAGGCCACATTGTAGTTACGGTTTGCGTTGGAGGGTCGTTATGACTCTGAATTTTGTGAAACCATATAAATGTTTCACCACCTCCACATATTAGTATATACACGGCAAACAACAAATTGATGGATAACTAGTTTTGAAATCAGAAGTCAAGAATAATGGCTTTGTTATTATGGATTACATGTGGCAATTTTAAATTTTGCTTCAGACTTTAGCAAGCAACGTGGAAGTTGACCTGCTTTGTTTGCTTTTGCGGGCCACATAAAATGATGTGGCGGGCCAGAACTGGCCCCCGGGCCTTGGCTTTGACACCAGTGGTCTAACTCATCAATCAGCCAAGCAAACAACGAACCCGTCGGCTAACAAATCAACCATTCTGCCAATTAACCAGCCAAGGAACCAACCACTTAACCATCCAAACAACCAACTATGTAACCAACCAACAAGCTAACGGAGTAACCAGTCATCCAACCAGCGAACCAACCAGCTAACCAACCAACCAAACAACCATCCATCAAATAGCCAGTTTGGTTTACCACCATTACATTTGGTAGACATGTCAATGATAAATAGACCCACCCAAAAACTCTGAAGGAGCTTCCCATAATATAAACAAGAGATCTGCCATTTTGGTTCAGAGCGGCCATTTTAATCTCATGCTGGCCATTTCCGGGTTGTGTTCAAACACAAAGGTGTCCTTTAGCTTTTGTTACCAAATTGCTTGTTGTTCTACTAGACCGATGGCCGAGGCTGAAATTGGGAAACCATTGACTTTCTGTCATTGCGTGTGGGCTGAGCACAGCGGCAAAGTTACTTCTCTGTGTCACTTAGAAGGCGAGTCCATGAAGAATGAACATCCACAAGGTCATCGTGTACAGCTCGTTCCGCTCCCTGTTGTGGTTGATGACCGAACAGATACGCGCGTTGTCCTCACACCATCAAGAGACGCGCTCGGCGAGATACGATAAGAAAAAAAAAAAGCCACCTCATATTTCATCGCACATGCCGCACTGCACATTAGACACGAGACACAAGGAAAAAATCAGCGGGTATGGGACTTCGGGGAAGAAAGAATCGTGCGCCTAATAAGCCGCCATCAAAGGACCGACAGACCTCCAACATCGGCGAGAATGTTGTCTTCAAAAAAATGCAGACAACATGCGCATTATTTCACCTCATTCACAAATACAGAAACACAAGAGGCCACAAAATCGGGGGGGAGGGGGGGATAAATCAATAAAAATTCACCTTCAATACCGTATTGGCCCGAATATAAGATGGCCCTGATTGTAAGACGACCCCCTCTTTTTCAAGACTCAAGTTTGAAAAAAGACATTTTGAACACCAAATAAATTTTTATACAGAAAATAATTACAGTACATCTGAATCAAATGATTATAACAATATATTTGAGAGAAAAAGCATGTTATTTTGCCTCATGCAAATCTAAAGTGCAATCACATTCGTAAATGAATGGCTTCTGGTTTTTGAAATGTAAATGACATCATAACTTCTCCTCAGCTGCCGGTTAACCTTCGACCCACTTTTCTCCAGATTGTCACTACGTTTCTCCATTTTCTGTTAACTCTTCTATTATTTTCTTTTCTTTTCCTTCTTACTGCTATTTTTATTTTTATTCTTCGTGGCAGGGGTTCACTTTGGCCTGGGGAGTCAAGTTCAGCATTCGCTTCAATGATATCTGGCGCCATCTAGCATCGTGAATGGGTATAATGTCTTGACCCCGAATATAAGACGACCCCCACTTTTTCAGTCTTATTTCAATGCAAAAAAACACCATCTTATATTCGGGCCAATACGGTATGACTTAAAAGTAGTTAGGCCGACTATTAAGACAGTATCAATATGAGGCTGCGACATATGTTTTTCTTAATTTTAACAGAAATATAATTCCATTTTTTTCCCGCAAAGGCTTTCATTCTTATACTGTAATATTTGATCTTAAAACAGCAGAGGTTTCATTGTGGAAGAAAGAAGTCAGGCATCAAGAAGCAAACAAGGAGGCTCTCGAGACTGGAATTGAAAGCGGATGGTTCATTTCGCCGACGACTGTGCCATCTGCGTTAAAATCCTTTCGAACGCCTCCATGCCCGTACGCACGCCTCATTAGCCACCAAATTACATTCACGGCCAAGCCGCCTGCAAAATCACCGAGCCTTCTTCTTGCCAACAAACAAAAACCCTAAAAAGTTTCTTTTTCGGTTCCCTTCGCTCAACAGCATTAGCCGCTATCGACATTAGCATCAGTAATAAGGTAAAAGCATTCAATGCAAATAGTGGTTTCACCTCGATGGAACGCATGTCAATGCATTATGTATCTGATAAATTATAAGATTTGCTCGCAAATGGCCCACAAAAAAAAAAAAAAAAGTGAAAAATAGCACATGTGAAAATGTCAACGTAAGGCCAGAAAAAAAGTGTTTTTGTTTCCTAAATAGGACAGACTCTACTCTAACAGGCTAGTTAAATGCAATACCCAGATAAATGCAATATGGTCACAGAAAATCATTGGACTTACTCACTCCCCCCAAAAAGTGACGTTTTGATTAAAAAAATATATATATATTGGTTCAAAAAGGAAGTGGTAATGTGGAGTTTGGAGTATTGGAGCACTTGTAGGAAAAAATAATGAAAAATGGTGGCAAAGAAGAAAACTATCTTTTTTCCTGGCGCCGCACTCCACAAAAAAATTCGCTGAGTCCGCAGACACTTTCTCCACCTGTGCACTCTTCTCACGGACAGATGCTATTTCTCACTTTATGACCGTTGTCCCCCCCGCCACCATCATGTCCTACAACAATATGCCGGCGGTGGAAGCGGCTGGAAAACATCCGTCATTCCGCCATGACTTAGCTTTTTCCCTCCAACGAGACTCATTTATGAGCCAAAGTTGGAATCGTGTTACGGCGTGGCCCAGAAAGTCAGACCCAAAACAAACAAACAAAAAAAAATATCGGACAACACCACCATCCTGCTCGCTGTGGTACGCCCTGGACTGGTCACCAGCCAATCAAATCTGCTGTGGGCCCACAAATGGACATGATACAAAACGTAATTGCGACACAAAATCCATCTTGCGGTGTCTCATTCTAATTTTTGGATGGGCAACTAGCAGCTCTTCTGCAGCTTTGATCAACCAATCAGACAAGAGAATAATGCTGACTTAATTTCTTAGAGGCAGATTAGATTGACATGGTAACACATTAAGACTGAAATCTGATTGGACAAAAACAAACAAACCCCCCCCAAAAAATAAAAAAATCATTAGGTCCACATTGACCATGTTTTGTTGGTTCAGATGTTCTAACCGGAGAAAAGTTTGCGTTGAAGACCAAAAAGCGCAGGTAGAGTAAAAGAAAGACCAAACAAACATTACAAAAAAAAACATTATCCAACAAAAGTTTGTGTTCAAGATAAAAGCAAAAGTTGAAAGACAAACGTACCCAACAGAATTTTGTGTTAAAGACCAACAAAAAGCACAAAAGGTTGAGGTTTAGTTTCAAGTTTACCAAACAAAAGGGATGAGTGAAAAAGAAAAATTCAACCACACAAAAACGTCATGCTAAAGATCATTCTTTACACCGATCTGATGGGCTCGATATGATTGACAGATATTTTTGCATTTTAAAATGGCCGATCGGCTGTCACGTCAGAATTTGCTGATCCATCAAGGACAACACTGGTTCAGCAAAACAAAAGGTTGCAACAAACACGATCTCATTCACTCCGGGGACATTTTGTGTTGCCATTATTAATAAACCAAAGTTTCTCTGCACTGATTTTTTTTTGTCTTTTATTTTTTTTTTTGCAATATTTTTCAAGAATTTAGAATTATTTTCCATGTCTTGAATGTTTATCAGCATTTTGGGGAAAAATTTTTAGGCCTTCATTGTTTTTTTTTTCCACCCCCCAATGAATTTCAATGAGGACAGCACGGTGGATGACTGGCTAGAACGTCCGTCACACAGCACAGAGGTCCAGGGTTCAAATTCGTACTCCGACCTTCCTGTCTGGCGTTTGCATGTTCTCCCCGTGCCTGCGTGGGTTTTCTCCGGGTACTCCGGTTCCCTCCCGCATTCCAAAAACATGCGCGGTCGGTTAATTGAATACTCTAAATCGGTTTTGGGATCGTACTGATCGTATGCTCTTCTGATCGGATTTGTTTTCATTTTTTTTAATGGTGATAAAGCCCAACAAATTTACCCAACAACGGGTTGCATTGTAAGAGCAAACCTAGCTTATGTTGACTTGAACCCGTCCTGCATTTCAATTTTTTTCCATCCACCTGCACAAGCTTAATAAGGTCCAAAACAAAATAGATGCCATTCACATTTTTTGCCGCAGGCCAATAAACAACAATTCCATGTGTTGCACATGTTTACGATGCATTATGCATATGGACATTATCAATGCCGGATGACTTCTGACTTCACCACACACACACAAGGAGTGTGCATTATCTGCGATGTTTATTCACCAGCTGACGTTCTTTTGAATGATTCGGATTGCCTCTGCTCTGCTGCGTCTTGTTTACATGCGCACGATGCGCGCGTCTGAATGCTAAGATTGTGTGTGGTGGATACGTGAATGTGTTGCCGAAGAGATGTAATTCCCCTTCCTGGCAGAAAATCCCATTGTTTTGCCGCATAAAAACCGCCGAGCGATTGGAGTCGCAGCTTGTTTTTTTTTTTTTTTTT
>CAAKHF010018796.1:16806-35157 GCA_901007745.1 Hippocampus kuda | reverse complement strand
GTGTGTGTGTGTGTGTGTGTGTGTGTGTGTGTGTGTGTGTGTGTGTGTGTGTGTGTGTGTGTGTGTGTGTGTGTGTGTGTGTGTGTGTGTGTGTGTGTGTGTGCCTAACTTGGTTCAGCGATAGAAGCAATCAGCGCATAGCACGGATTCGTAAACATGTAACAGCCTCATGATTGACTGTTTCAGTTTTTAAGTGTGGTTACATGCTTGCCATGCATACTTAGAGTGGTCAAAAGGTGATGAGAAAAAAATGAATTAGCATTATCTGTCTCATAATAAAAGAAGAAAAAAATCAACAAAATAACTCAGACGTACCAAAAATATATCTCATTTCACACCCCAAAAACACTCCACTCAATACTTTCACTTTTTTTCTTCACTTTTAGGATCTTTAAGTACAGTTACAAAGGATTTGTACTTCCATAATTCCCACTACTTGCTATTCTCACATCTAAATTGACAATCAGAGTGTAAGACCACATTCTCTCCATTCTTTTTAAACGCACGTGGGACTATACAAGACAGGCTTTCCACGGCAGAAGCTTGGGTCTCTTCCCAGTTTGACAGCCTCAGTAGATTACAAAGAGGATCGAGTTGGAGTCAGGCATTGGATTTCAAGACTTAAGCACATGGATAATTATCCTCTTTCTCTTTTTTTTCAAAAAGAGAGCCAAAAAAGTGCCTGCTTTTCTCTCAGCCAGTTTAAGTAGTCACGCTATTCCCCAGGCTTGACAGCGGCAAGTGTCACAAATATCAGAAAGGCTTTCCTTTGTTTTGTTTTTCCTTCTTTTTTTTTTTAATATTAATTCAGCACAAATGTTGACCTCACTCACTCACCACCCACAGATGGGAGGTCGAGGAGTGATGCGCTCCTGTGTGCTTTATTCGTGTGTGTGTGTGTGTGTGTCATCTGATATAATATCACACCTCAGCATGAGCTTGGCCCAGCCCGTCTCATGCTTGGCAGAAAGGACGAGCCATCTGAAAAGTGCATGCTGGTAATGTGCTTATATAGAATAATATGCTTATGTGCTCTGCCCTCCCTTTGCCTGACACCCTCACTCATATCCCCACACACACACACACACACACACACTCACACACACGCACACACACACACACACACACACACTTATTATACAAAACACATCAGAAAGAAATAACGCAGACAGCCTTTGACTCTGCAATCCAGTACTTGGTAACTCATCTTTTTTCCCCCCGCAAATGCAGAAAAATGCACCAGAATAGCAGTTGCGGTTTATTTAGATTGAACCCTGACATACTGTTCATTTTCCATGCACACATACTATGTTGTCAATCAATGTTTCAGCAGAGGCCAAGAGTTTGTTTGTTTTTTAATCTGTATGCCGTGATTAGTCATTTGATTTTGTCAAGATTTTCAGATGGATGTGGGAATATATGAATATTTAAAATAAGATGATACATTGTTTCATAAAAAGGAGACAATCTAAAATTTGCATTTGCAAATGGATCAAATGGATTCTTCCCATTTTTGAAATTGCACCAATTTGTGTTCGGACATTTCATCGATAGTATCCCATATGGTTTGCAACGAGAACTGTGACAATACAATCATCAATAACTGTGGATATTTGAATTGTTTGCAGCAAAACAATGGGACGCAGTTGCAATTGTGGTTATAGCTTCTAGTGGTCCAGCCCACTTGAGATCAAATTGGGGTGAATGTGGCCCCTGATCGAAAAAGGAGTTGGACACTCTTGGGGATGTTCCTGTGAAAAAGTGGTGGCCACACAGACAGATTGCCGGACCGTTTGGAGCGCCCTCAAAAACACCATCACAAACAAACACGCCGGTGGCATGTCCAATTCCAAATGTTCAAGACTTCCACCATTCTTCTTGATTTAACACACAATCAAAAAATACATCAAAAAGCCACTTTAGCAGACACATTGTTGGACTGTTGAATCATCACATTTTTTTCAAATTTTACTTTTGCAATTTTGGGCTCACTTGAGGAAACGCCATGCAAATTTCATGAAGAAAGAATGGCATCTTTTTTGCTGTCAAATTTGATCTGACTGAATGTGAGGGTGAGTAACTCATTGAAAATGCAAGACGATCCATTTTTACACTCCTCCGCGCACTCGCATGATGAGCCCGAATTCAAGATGCTGGGCTGATCACGTGCGTCGCATCCCAGTGACAGCAGATCGCATTGTGCACAATTGTGGTGCTGAACGGGAGCACTTACCACAAGGAGCGGAGGAGAAGAGGAGCTGTGCGGGGCGCAGGTTGTCAGATGATGTTGTACTTGGAGCCCGCGTGGATCAATGTCATCGTTCGGCTGCTATTTTGGCGCTTGGGTGGGAAAAAGCGAAAAGAGCTCTGCGCGGCGTCTCCGCTCTGCACTGTGCTTGCTGCGCGTCTGCTCGAGCTGCAATCCGAAAGGTGGGGTTGAGCCGAGCCGACCCGAACCGAGGGGGCGCTGCTGAGGAGGGGGGGGGGGGGGGGGGGGGGGGGGGGGAGGAGGAGCGGGGCGCAAGCCGCCGTGGGCAAACAGCGACATCGTGTGGCTTGACATGTGCAACTCAAACTTGACATACGCCTAATGCACAGGAAGACAAAACACGTCCAGAAAAGATTTGGTTAATGAGTTTTCATTTAATACAAAAACCGGAGGGAAAAAAATGTCGGATTTGACAACTAATTTTTGGGACAAATTAAAATTTTAGCCTTGCAGCCAAAATACAAAATGTAAAAAGGATTTCATTTCATTCAAAAAATAAATAAATAAAAACACTGGCCCTTACATCTGTTCATTTTCTCATCTGTGAATCTTCTCGAGGGTCGCGGGCGTGCCGGAGCCTATCCCAGCTACCTTCGGGCAGTAGGCGGGGCCAGTTACATTGTCCCCTGCTTACAGGACCCACTGAAAAAGAAAAGAAGAGCTCATTTCTGGTGAGCTAGTTTGAGCAGTATTTGACACCATAGCTCTTTCAAACCATGCTAAACCATCAAACTGATATAATTAGCCCATGCATAAAATTGTACAAAAGAAATGCTTTTGTGTTTTTAGAGTCAAGGGAATCTAATTGACGTGGAGAATGACATTGCTAAAATGCTTCCAAAGTCTTGGCTTCTGAACTTTCTTGACATAAACTGAACCATGATGTAGATCTGCTCTCCACTCTGCATTTCTTCTGTGCAGTGTGACTCCACTAAGGGGCATCAATTCCGTTTTTCCAACGCCGATATTTGACAACGTTATTGACCAGAAAATAAAAATTCACGTCATATTTTTTGTTTGTTTTTTCAATTCTGGAGCACGTTGCCGGCCCCCAGCAACGCCGCCCTGTGCAGTTTCACATACTGCACATGCCTTTTGGTCATGAGCGTCACATAAACATATCTCTGACAGCCTCTAACTTCTGAGAGCAAACACTGTCATGGCTTCTTACTGTCAGTGTGTTGCTTTGTAACCCAGTCCAGCATACACAAGTGAAATATGTATTTAACAACATAACCAGCGCAGGGAGCCACTACGACAAACATAAATCTGTAAAGCTGGGGATCAATTTTCTACTCCCAACAGGGAAACCACAGTGGCACAATACAATTAAATGTTCCACTTGCAGAGGCCTTTTGTTGTCTGCAGCGGCACCAAACCGTGAAAACTGAGGTGCCAATGAATCCCAATCAGCTCATTGGCATTCCCAAGCGAGAGGCCACTCGACGCACCCGTCGTTGTCATCCATCAACAAAGCAATGGAGATCAACCACGTACACATTTGGAAAGGGCACATGGGTCGATTTTGAGATCTCGAACATAACAAGTCAAACGGAAGCCTCTTGGGGCATCTGAAGTCATTTCAGAAAGAGTACAAATGTGAGTAACTAAAATGGGTCATTTTCAACATGCGGGGAAAAAGGACAAATACAGTTATTCCTTCGTTCATTTCAAACACAACTTGGTCACCTGAGCCACTTGGGTGTGATCATAAAATACTCTTGAGCATCAAAGCCGCAGCATTTGAGCAGGAGGAGGCTTCAAAGGAATCTGTCCCAAAGTGAACTTCTGTGCTTTGAATTGATGCAGCTCTTCAGGGGTCAGATCGCTCTCGGGGGAGAACAACGTGTCCGAGGCGCCGCCAGCGGAGCCTGTGGAAGAGCTCGACTGTCCGAACAAACTTCCCACAGGTGCCTCGGATCCAAAACCGCTTCCAAATGTCGCTTTATTGTTGTTGGCAGCGGAGGAGAAGCTGAAGCAGGCGGCCGAGCCAAAGCCCGAAGATGAAGCCGCCAGCTGGTTGCTGGACGGAGACGCGAAGGAGAACGATGCAGCTGAAGGAGCACCAGAACCAAAACCAGATGAAGAGGAGGTGGCACCAAACCCAGTCGGGACTGAGACGGCACTGCCAAAACCCGGTGGGGATGTTGGAGCTGCTGAAGAGCCAAATCCACCCGCGGGAGAAGCAAAACTGAATGTGCTTGCTTGAACTGGTGCTGCTCCAAATCCTACATTTAAAAAAAAAAAAAATTAAAAAAGTGAAATTGGCACAATGGGGTTGCTACATTCATATTTTTTTTACTTGTCTTGTATACGGTGGGGTCTCTCACGTTTAAAAAAAAAAAATCAGGTTCAACCATTTTCAAAGGGTCCAAGGTACATGGACACTGAATTAAAACGAAGACAAAGATTGAAGGTTTGATCACGGCAATTACCTTTACTGCCCAAACCAAATGAAGATGACCCAAATCCAGAAGCTGTTGAGCCAAAGCCACCGGACGAGACCAGAGATGAGGGATTTTTCAGTTCTGCAAGCTACAGAGAAAAGAAAAATCTATCCACTTCTCAGTAATTGTATTTCAAAACTTTATTGTGGTACCGAGACTTGAGTTTGAGTCTTTTGAGACACAGAAAAGTCAAGAAACCACTGCATCTTAAATAGAAGGACATGTGAAAGGGTTTTGCGGTGTGCTGTGTACCAACGCTGCACGAGTGGCTGGATTCATGAGCAGCAATTCCTGGACTCTGCTTCTCCACTGATTGAGCAACAGACTGACACCATTCAACTGAGAGATGGACCAGAAGAACCACGGCATGTTAATATGTGCAACGGACAGATACAGTGAAATGAAATGAAAATACTTCACGTACATAACTCTGCAGGTCTCCTGATGCTTTGCTGGAGTAATATTCCAGCCGAAGCTCTTCTGGAGATAGATCAGTAAAACCTACAAAGGGGAGCAAGTCAAACAAAGTCACCAAGTTTATTCTCTAAAAAAAAAATAAAAATTGGACAAAGATGATGTGTTTGATACACACCAGATAAATGTGTCTTGAAGATACAATAACATGAAAAGGCCCACTGGCCCAAGCTCTCCCAAGTCTTCATGTCGTTCTGAATCACCTCCCTGGATGATAGGGAAAAGAACAAACAAGTGTGGAGTTGCTGTATTTACCGCTAACTCAAATTTCAAATTTTAAAAAAAAGACATTTAAGTCATGAGAATGCATTCTAAAGTACTGTACTTCACAAAAAGCAGACTGACAGTTTCTGTTCATCATCTTCTTCGCCAGATACCGTCGCTTCTCTTCCACCTCCTCGCCTTCCTCCCTTCTCAAAGTTGTTATTGTTGCTGAGTGCCGAGAATCTGTTTTGAGAAGAGAAGCTAAAGTCGGAGCTCTTCACGTCCCGACTCCTCCCAGTCCATTGATCGCTTCCGCGAGAGGGCTGTTGCTGGTTGATGCCTCCTTTTTGCTGAGAGGGATTCACCCAGACCTTGGAGCCATATGCTGAAACGTACACACGCCAAACAAATCAACATTGCGGCATCCATGTTGATATGTGCGCATCCACCGCAGACTGACTGTCGGCAGTGGTCACTCAATGAGTTACATACTCGATCACACAACCTGAATTGCGATGGTAGCGTAGACATTTTCTGATCGACCAAATACACGCGCTACAAATCTCAAACAACAGATACTGAAATTCACAGGTGATAAATGGGCAGCAAAAACCTTAACGGTGAGTAAAATGTACTTTCAAATCCCCATTAAGAATCTGAATTCTATGTTTTTCTGTGATTCGACCAAATTTAAATGCAGAGATGAAAGTGGACTTTCCTGAAAATACAAACACATACACATATATATATTAATTTAACTGACTTACCAGGTTTGTCAACCTTTCTAATGTAGTCAGACAAAAAATGTCCATTCAACCACTTGAACGTGTTCCTAACACTCGCGTCGATTGCACGTATGTCAGCTTGCCCGTCTACCTGTTTGCGCTGGGGCCATACCTGGCCGTTTACGCATGAATTAGTTTACACAAAACGCGATTCAAATACTCAACATTCAATGATTAATCTGCCTTTTGTGTGCACACGTGCACCCTTTGTGGCTTCCGTTCTCGCCGAAATGTCAAAATCTCAGCGATATGGCGAGGCCATGAGAATGCGAGGGGAGAGGTGTTCCTGTTCCTAGTGTTCGTGCCTCAACATGGCTACGCTCGTGGAAGCAAAACAACGAAATCATACGTGTTCGTTGAACGTTCTCAACTAATATCTGGATTAATTTTAGGCCATTTTTCCTCAATTCTGCGGAGGAATTTTCCTGAAAATGTTGAAATCCGGAGGATTTTCATGGCTGGATTTGCACACACATTTTTAGGATCTGCCATTAGCTTGGTATGTTACTCTGATGACATATCGTCTCACTTCGAAGACTAATTTCATTTCATTTTGATCAATTTCAAATGCCTATGTTGGTATATTCCTTACGATGTATTTTAACAACGTACGTTTTTTTTTAAATCTTATCATGTTTATGAGAGCCACGTTTTCTCATTTGTCTCGAAAATTAACTACTTAAAAATAATTAACATCGTCATTATAGATTGGCACTTTCCTTCAATGTCGAGCAAGATTTCCAATGATACCAACCTTTTGAAAATAGAACAAAGGCTTGACCGCCGCGGTAGATTAAGAAAGTTATGAAAAGCAGAAAAAGGTGGTAAGATTCATTACCTTCTTAATAATTATCAAATGAGAATGATACATTACTTATACAATAGGGCTTGTCTTTAAACGACATGTCTTATAATGCTTGGCTCGTGTAAATGAATGATTATCTGAAATTTTACACATACAGTACATACTACGATAAACTACATACCCCCGCCTCCTCCGCGAGACTGCTGGGGAGCCGAAGAGCGGTTAGAGTTACAGCCTTCAACGCCTCCTCTTGGATGCTCGTTCCAGCATTTATCACCGTAACGACAGCGGCCCTGAAGAAAAAAGTGACACACTGTCATGTTTTTTTTGGTTGTTTGTTTGTTTTTTGGGCTTCGGAGTCAGCTCGGCGAAATGTTTTCGCCCTTCCTCTCAAAGTCGCAGGACAATGACGTCAACTTTTACTTCTTCTCGCCCGAAAAGCAAGCATCTGCGTGGCGCCTATTGCCCCAAACGGACGGCGTGCGAAAGGCAACCTGATCGCTGTCTACTCTTCGGTGGAGGCGCGTCCGTCGGAGGGAAAAGCGGGATTCAATTTCAAACCCCGGCCACGGGGAACCAGCGCCATCGGATTGGGCGACGCAATTGGCTCATTTCGCGCCGAAAAAAGACGAGTGGCGCGTTTTCGCCGTTGAATTCTTTGAAAAACGACGCCGGGTTCAGGTGTAGTGTATACTCGTGTCACAGTTGCCCTTATCGCTGCTCTGACTACGTCTCGGCGCCGATTTCTGCAGGAATTTAAAAAAAAAAAAACATGCCGAGATCCAACAGGCAGCGGGAGTACAAACCAGGAGACCTGGTCTTCGCCAAAATGAAAGGCTACCCGCACTGGCCCGCCAGGGTAAGCGCCATTCCGATCTGCAAGGCTTTTTTTTTCATTGAAACAATGCTTGCCTGAACCAGAGGCCTACTAGCTTGCGTATCTTAGCTTACCGCGCTTTTTGCTAGCTAGCCTACACGCACGCCTGCGCGCACACGTATTTCTTCTCTTAGCCATATTTGAAACAGAAGTAGCGTTATGTTTTCTGCTTTTAGTCACCCCAAGTGCAACTACACGTGTCCTAACAAGCCATTTGTAGACGCTGGAAGGCTACGTCAAATAAATTGAAGTATGAGCAGCCGCCCCCCATTTAAAAACGTTTAAAAAATCGCCGTTGTCGGTGGATAATATTGAGTCGAGTGGGTTAGCACACGAGGTGACACTTGTTGCAACAATGCAAACAGTGGTGGCAATGCCCTTCTCCAAGATATGGGTCGGGGGTCCCTTTTTATGAGATCAAAGTAAAATGCTGGAAATCTTTCTATAGATCAGTGGTGTCTTAAGCTATTTGCACCAAATATTACCTCAAAGAAAATGCTTGGCTCTCTACCACTATCATGATCAACATTAAAATAATCTAGCGTTGTTGTCATGAAACTCAAGAGGGAGATGATCATATTTCACAGTGTAATCCACTGAACATATTGTGTATATTTGAAACTCCTCAAGCAATGATCCCAATGCAATGTGTTGCACATAAGTAGGTAATTTTGTACTTCAAGAATTATTTGGAGAGTGAGTTTTTGTACAGTACGCATCCACGGCAAGCCATGGTTTATTTTCATCAGTTTGGTTCAGGGTGGATTATTAAATTTGAGTTTTGAGGTGTCGTTATGACTCTTGTACTGTGTCGGAGCCCCATTTTGACATCCGTACAAATTTGAGTTTGTTCATGAACAAAGGGGCCCTGTAATTTAGCCACCGTTGTTGGCACATGGAATGTGCCACAATTTATGAATAAATGTTCCCAGCAACCTGTGGAGCATTTACTGACAGAGCATGGTATTTTTCCCAACCAGCTACATGTTCAGGTTTTTAAACATTTCACGTCTGCTCTTTTGCAGATTGACGAGTTCCCAGAGCGAGCAGTGAAGTCACCCTCCAACAAGTACCAGGTGTTCTTTTTCGGGACGCACGAAACGTAAGTAACGGCGTGGCAGTTCAGCGACTCGTCTTTTTATCCTGCCTTATCGGTTTTGGATTCCTTGACAAAAACATTGTGCCAAAGCCAAGATAGTGCTATTATTGCATTGGACTGGTTCCAAAACAGTGAACTGGTCAGTTACACAAAAGCTAAAGGGCTTTATTACGGCTACAGATCAATTTTACATGGTTTCCTTATGAGGAAAACACACCTTGGCACACAGCAAAACCTCTGCACACAGGTTGTTACATTGTAGACATAATGAGTGTTTGACAGCATTTGGTGTTTCAGGGCGTCTCTCGGGGCCAAGGACTTGTTCCCATACGACGAGTGCAAAGAGAAGTACGGAAAAGCCAACAAGAGGAAAGGCTTCGCCGAGGGCCTCTGGGAGATTGAGAACAACCCCACCGTCACACATGAAGGCTACAAGGTGAGACGCCGCTCTTTTCCACTTGGCCCACACATAATGTTTAATTGTTACAAATGAGCGCAAATATGCTCGAAGTCCTCAAAGAAGGACGACGAGTCCGAAGAAGCCGCCGGTTCGGAGAAAGCCGACGCGGAGGGTAGCAGTGACGAGGACGAGGGTGCCCTGGTCATTGACGAGAAGAATGACAGAGGAGGAAACAAGCGCAAGGCGGACGAGTCGGCGGAGGTGGGTGTCTCGTGCGTACCCATTTCTAACATCGGAACCAGTTTTTACAATATGAGAGACCCCACACAATACCGTTTTCCCCTTTCCTGATTCTTAAAATGTGAAAGACCCGGGGGGGGGGGTCACTGCATGTTCTTACTGCTCTTGTGTGTATTGTAATTTAGATCATTAACACAGTACACTAGAAACACACACCTCATATTTGCACCAACAAACGCAAGTCTCCTCCATCAAGCCCGAAGACTGCTGTAGAACCAAGACTGATTTGTGAGAGTCTTTTGATTGAGCACATTGGCGCAGGAAAATCATTGGTAGCACACAACAGCCCGGGATAATCACTTAAGATCATCTTTCAGGGACATCCAAAAATCAGGGCTTTTGCTGGCTTTTATCAAACAAGTGGAAAAAAGATCGACAATCAGCCTGTGCGCTCCCTGTCAGGTGTCGCCTAAGCGGCCGAAGGACGCGGATGCCGAGGGTGCTTCCGACGTAGACAACGCAAAGACAGAGGGCAAGGTCAATGACGTGGCCGCGCCCGAGGAAAATACCGCAGCACCGGGAAAGCAAATGGCAGATAAGGTAAATTGTTGTCAGAGCGCTACCACGCTGGAGATGGCAGTAAATCATTTTGCCATCTATGTCCCCCACTTGCACATCATTAAGCACGGAGCAGGACTTTCATATTTTGTGTTCCCCACCCATGCACAGTTCTGCGTGCACAAATGCAAACATTTGCAGATTTTATGTTTTTTTAACACCCTCCCCCGGCCGCCCGGTAGTCCAGTGGTTAGCACGTCGACTTCACAGTGCAGAGGTACCGGGTTCAATCCCAGCTCCGGCCTCCCTGTGCGGAGTTTGCATGTTCTCCCCGGGCCTGCGTGGGTTTTCTCCGGGTACTCCGGTTTCCTCCCACGTTCCAAAATCATGCATGGCAGGCTGATTGAACACGCTAAATTGTCCCTAGGTGTGAGTGTGAGTGCGCATGCTTGTTCGTCTCTGTGTGCCCTGCGATTGGCTGGCAACCGGTTCAGGGTGTCCCCCGCCTACTGCCCGAAGATGGCTGGGATAGGCTCCAGCACCCCCCGCGACCCTAGTGAGGATTAAGCGGTTCAGTAAATGAATGAATGAATGAATAAACTTCCCCCTCCATTATTTACGGAGAACTCAGTCGTTGGTTTGGAAATGTCCTAAGATGCCACATGATGGCGCCAAAGCCCTGATTTTCATTTTGAAGGTGAAAATCTCAGCAGTAATCATGCGTTTTTGTTTTCCCCAACTGCTCCCTTCAAATTCCCCACCCGCAGGCCGTGACAGAGAGTGCTTAACGTTTGCCTCTTGAGACAAGAACCCGTCGATGCTTCTCATCCGGAACTGAAGCGTGGACGCCTTGACGTGCAGGAAAACAGATTTCACAAGTTCCATGAATATTTTCAACAACAACAAAAAGCGTTTGTACGGCGAGACAAAGAAATGTTCATTTGACAAATTGGGATATCATATATCCCAATAGGAATAATAACAATTGGATTTCAAAACCATTTGAGATGTTAGGGGCTCGTTTATAAATGGGGATTTTGGTGTGTACATATTTTTTTATTTCCAAGTGCAATTAAGTAATTACACGGAGTGAATGCCAGGTGTCAAACCTAAATAACAACAAACAAAGGGTAACTCAATATTTGAAAATGGTCTTCAATTATAGATATTGTAATACTTGGTGTATATGGTGAGAGGGAAAAAAAACATTTTCACTTATGCTTTCATCTTTAAAATTAAGTGTTTTACTTCCGGTTGTTTTACATTAGCTGCTCGGCAGATACTTAAGTTTATGTCCCGTTTACCTAATTGGGGGTTTCCCAAACCATTGCCATAACATCGGCCTACAACTGTATATAAACATTAAATATTTACTTCAAATAAACAACGAAGACTCCAAGACGATAGACACCCACTTTGTTTTGGGGAAACCCTGCTGTTCAACACAAGAGGCCCTTTGTTTTGTGTTCAGGAAAGCCTGCCATTCAACATGGTCTTGTCCGGTGTACGGTGATATTTGGTTGCTTCCTTTTGGTGGTGTTGTGCTCATTGAGGGTGCCCACGTGTGAATAATTTAACATCTGATTGTGTATTGAACATATGATATATAAATATATATAAACATATATATATATATATATTTAGACCCTGTCTCAGAGCAACAATTCGTTTGATATGTTAATACTTCAGAGAACTGTGTGTAGCGGTCATAGTCTCAAGCTGAAAGACATTCCCGCATGCTCGGCCATGTTAGTGTATAGCCCACTACACCCTTTCAAAAGTTAACGCTCTTCAAGTTCATCTTAACCACCATCTAATGCGATCAGAACAACAACAAAAAACAAATGTTGATGATGTCATTGTGATCATTTGACGGCATTTGCCTTCATTTTTTCATCTTTCACGTGTACCGTATTTCCTCAAATAGTGAGTGACCCAGTTGGCCAAGCAAACTCCTTTCTCATATAACCGGAGAACGCAGTCTTGGTGAATGTTTTAAGCAAATTCAAATTGAGAGTGGTTGTGAAAGACGACTGCGTGACGTTGAGCTGGCTTCGCGTTCTGTGTGGTCATGCAACAATGTTGTGTGCAGCATGTTGACATCCCACAGCTTGTAAATTGGGCCAGCTTGCCTACTAGAAATTGTTATGTAGTTTAAAAGTATACTTTGACTAGACCTTTTGCAATTGGGTAACTTCAGGCTCCACCTTGACCACTATTCTCAGAAATACGGTATACACTTACAAGTGTTTTTGATGGTGAAACCTTGTAAAATCATTTTTGACCTCCAAAATTGCTGAACTGGAATTTAAGTCTTAGATTTCCCCCCACGACCACCCCCAGCCCCCAGTGTACTGATGTTCAAGTCTTATGTTGAACAACATTGTGAAGTTCTAAACAAGGAGTGATTTATTTTAGGGTTAATGTGCGTCGTTGTTAGTTCACAACTCTCCCCTGCTACGTTGAATCCAGTGGGAGCAAGTAAAGAAAAAGAACAAAAAAAATATTGATTTTGTATATAACATGGTCAAAATGTGACCTCGACGCACATCATGCATCGTTTTCCACTCTGCGGTTTAAAGTACACGGCAAATTGATTTGTTCTCTGAGTGTAATTGTTGCTATCACCTCCCCCCGTTGTTTTAGTATGCTGCGCTTTAGTTTAATATTGTAGCTGCTGGTCCATTTAATAAACATGTTTATTACAAAGACTCTTGTTTTAGTGTTGTCTGTATGAATTGAACAGTTAAATATGCAGTCTGTTTATCTTTTTAATGTGTTTCAATTGTCCTTGAAGATCTATAAAATGTTTAACTGCAGTTTGTTTAGATAAATGTGAAGTAAAGTTGTGAACGTGCGATACAGTATAAATCGAGATCCATTGTGTAAGTACAGGTAGTGCCAAAATGGTTGCATGGACAGAGTTTGGGGATTGCGCATGCGCCCATATGATCTTCCAGTCCCGTAGGTGGCGCTGCTGCCTCTTAGGCCTCTTCCTCACGCGGCGTGACATTGAGAAGAAGGTAAGACTCACGTCAACCTATTCGATTCATTTTATTCAATTCCATAATGTTAGTTGATGTCAATTTTAAGCCTGTACGAATGTGCAAGGTTACGGTGGAACGGCTGACGACACTTGATTCACAATTTATCGACGCGCTCACGTTAGCGTAGCCGCAGCGTCTCCCTTGAGCTTCTTGGCTAACTGCTCATAGCTACCATCCATGCCACAGTTCTTCCGGATAGCGGCCGTTTGGCATCATGAGGCTGACGGCGGTGCTGTCCATGGCCGCTCGGGTGGTGGTGCCCAAGGACTACCGCTACGGCACCAACAGGCCGTGGACCGCGGCTGCCAAGCGTCTTAATCCGCCAGGCAAGAGGCGGAACAAGGTGTTCGTGGAGCCCATCGCCAACGAGGACTGGTCTGTGTTCCGAGGGGACACGGTGAGCCCAAAAGTGGTTTTAATCAGAGTAGTAAGAGTACTGTTACAGGTGAATAATATGACTTTAAAAAAAGGTGTCTTCCAAATATTTGTTGTCAATAAAATGGATATTGTCCAACAAAAATATGTAACTTCAATTTGTTTTTAATTTCTCCATTTAAAAAAAAAACAAGAAGGCCGTATACTATATGAGGTACAATAATAATGTTATCAAAGTATAATAGTGTTGTAGCTGCTGCTATTGTCCAAAGAATGATTGTGTTGTTGCTTAAAACAAAAAAACATTTCCTCATGTAGTATTAAAATTAGCAGCAAATCTAATTATCGTAACGTTTTTTGAGGGTTAAGAATACATATATACTGTATGTGCATTCATAATTTCACAAACGGTCGTGAGTTTAATTTATTCTGTGAATGGGAATGCAGTTAATCCATCCGTTTGTCATGAAATTCAGTATTTCACCTGTTTGTGTCCTTCAGGTGGAAATTCTGTCTGGGAAGGACAAAGGCAAACAGGGGAAAGTCACCCAGGTCTTCAGACGCAGAAACTGGGTCATACTGGAGGGTCTGAACACAGTAAGCCTGCATTGGTTGGTTTTTGAAAAATCATCTCAATCTTTAGGGCTGCAACTAATGATTATTGTAATGGTTGATTAATCTGTTGATAATGTTGTCGATTCATTGATGAATCAGATCCAAGAAAAAGATAAGATAAGAAAAACCTTTATTAGTCTCGCAACGGAGAAATTCCCATTTCACAGCAGCAAAGTTATGAAAGGAAGAAGAAGAACAACAAAATATAGGAGCTGCTGGAAAGGTGTTCATTTAAGAAAGGACATCATTTCAAATCACGGTAGAAATTGCACAAATGAATTATGATTCACTGACCGATTTGGTCCATAACAGAATCATCAAAACACAGACAAACTTTTTTTTTTTAAATGAACACAGAAAAAACAGTCTGCTTTCATGGAGTACGTGAGAAATTGGATATTATTTACTGTTGAGAAGCTGAAATTCCCAGCATTAAAAAAATGTATAATAATAATAATCCAACCGATGAATCGATTCATCCAAAATAATTGTCAATTCATTTGATACGCCATGAGTTGTTCATGAATCATTGTGCCTCCAGCAATCATTCATTCACATTTTGAATGAACTGTCACTTTCCATGGAAGCATTACAGATACGTCGGGAAAAGCGGCGATTACCGCGGCACCTACATCGCCAGCGAGGCTCCCCTCCTGCTGCGGGACATCCGCCTCGTCGACCCCGCCGACAGGTCACGCCGCATGCTGACAGCGCTCGAGCAGTCGCCACAGAGCCATTCAGGAGTGGCCTTTGTCTCTACGCTCTCTGAATGGCGCGGTCCTTCTCCACCCGCCCTTCGCTCTTCCAGAAAGCCGACCGAGGTGGAGTGGAGGTTCACCGAGGAGGGCGAGCGGGTTCGAGTGTCGCTTCGGACCGGTCGCATCATCCCCAAGCCGGTGGTGGAGCGGCCAGACGGCATTGTGCCTCAGCAGTGGAAAGGTGAGGAAACCAGTGGAGGGGGATACTCTTTGGATTGCCATTCTCTCAAATGCGGTGTTTGTCTTAGACGGTCCCAAAGACACCAGTCCAGAGGACACGCTGGAGAAGACCTACACGCCCTCCCTGAAGACTCTTGAGGAGGAAGTCATGGAGAAGATGGGCGTCCAGGAGAACAGGCGGCACCAGCGGTCCTACTGGTACTGAGCGTTTCTCCGGTACATGCCGCAGGATGATTTGTTTCAAATGGACTGGATGTTGTGATATACATCATGAATAAATGATGCAATTCATGCGCGGTGCATTTCTCTGTCCAAGTCGAGCCGTCCGACTCGAATGTTCACGTGTATTTAACAAAACAAATAGAATCCTTTGTGGCTGCTCTCATTTATTTTTGGTGTATTTCCTTTTCTTGTTTACTGCGCGGTAAAACTGAAGGCCGCTTTTAAAAACCAAAGGCAGCCATATAATTTCGAAAAGTAACGAGTCAGGAATTTTCACCGTGAGACAAAGTGACAGGAGGGATCGGATTTGATGTTTCTCACGTGGCTACAAGTCTGAATTCCTGCAGTGAATGCTGCACTTTATTGGTTTATTATGTATGGGGGGGGGGGGGGGGAGGGAGGTAAAGCAACACTGCGTTGGCCTTGTAAATTATTATGCTGCTTTTTAAAGCAGCTTGCTGGCCTTCAAGTGCCAATTACTGCACCGTTATTATGCTAATCATTCCCTATTATTTCATCAAAGACCCACTTGCAATAAAACTTTTTTTTTTTACAGCGCATACCCCCTCCGGCATCCACTTAATGCACCCCCTCAAAAATTTACTGTAGTGACTGATGCTCAGCCTTAACATCAGGATTCATTCGTAGAGATTTTTGAAGGCTTTTGAATTGCTGTTCTCTGTCGTGACTGATGAGAAAGAAAAAAAAAAAGCTTTCCCTGACTGAATTTTGTGTTTGACTTTCTTACTTTTATCATGCAGTGATGAACTTATGTTCCAGGACTTTGACTGTCCTGGCTTCATAAATACCTTGCGAATAATGTCCCTTTTTTTTTTTAACTGTACGACTGTCAAAAAAGTGTGTAATTTGACTTTATTTTAATTTTATGATCCAGCACTTGTTTTGGTTTATTTTTCAAAAACTTTATTTTACTCATACGATGTTCAATGTTGAAATGCCGACTTAAAATATTGTCCTGGGAGTTCATGAGTGATGTCAGGAGTCTTCAGAGTGGTCAGTAGTTTGCAATCCCGTCTTCAACTCCTTCCACTTGTATGACAGCCTCAATTCAAATATTGACTTACAGTTAATACAGATTTGACTATGCAGATAATTTGAGGCTGGAACGCTTCCTTCACTTTCCACGAATTCCGAAGAAATATAAGGCCTTTTGGGGGACTAAGAAGTTATTTTTGGACTCTGCATCCAGCTGCCAAAGCCATTGAGTGCGTCACAGTCTGGATTCGTTGCCATTGCCCATCAGTGCAGTAACGTGGCGATGAGGGCAGCATTTTTCCCCCCCCCGGACCACCCCCTTTCTATCCCACCCATCCGTTCCGTCTTGTTCCCATCCAAGAGGGAATAAAACTGTCCAGTCAGCGGAAAGTAGCTTTTGAGGGTTTTTACCTCCTGCTGGAGGGAAAATGACTCCAAAGGCTCGGTGTCGGTCCGGGAATGCACAAAGGTGCACGGACATGCAAAAGTGACATGCATTTGCAGCATCTTGCGTTTAAAATCTCCAACCTGGCATGTTTGTGTGTTAAAACAACTTTCTACATGTGAAGAGAACCAAATTGCTGCGTTGGAGTCATGTCGCTGACCTAATGATCTAAACTGGGCAGCGTTTTCATCACAGAGTTGTTTGAAGGCTGCGCTGGAAAATGTCATGCTAGCCCGAATGCCACTCGGAGAGCTCACTTGCGTTTGTTCTCATTTCGTTGCATTCCTGCGTGCGCGTGACCTTGGCATGCTGTTGAGATGATAAAACCAAGCCGGGCGGTATGTTCTTGTGCTGCCCGTTTTGGTGATTGATGGGCCGATGATGAGGTGAAGGCGTCATGGTTTGCTTCGTAAGATACGCTGTTCCTCCTGTATCTTGGCATTTTTCAAGTCAATTAACTGAGATGCCCCCGCAAGTAGGAAACTTGCCCTTTTCAGACATTTTTTTTTCCTTGAATGAATGATGGAAGACTTTGTCGGAGGAAGGATCGGTGGTCGATGAATGCTTGATATTTGGAAAGATGGAGGACGGACAGATGAATTTGTAACGGCAAGGATGGACGATGGGTCGTGGAGAGATGCTCACCGGTTTTAGCCTTTAGTACGAAACGTGTCTTGTTAAGACGACCTTGCCCAGTGAGCAGAGTGTTGCCTCCATTTAGCAAGCAGCACAAATCACTTTGACCGGCGGCAAAATGGAGCCGGCAGCAAACGAGCTCACTCGCACGGCTGCTCTTCTTCTTTTCCGCCAGGTCAGCCTTGGCGTTGGCCTCTCAGACCGCGCCGTGCTGGTGTGCGGGTGTGACATTCCTCAGGTGCACACCACAAAGCGCCATTCAGGACACCACGGGGAGACAAAAAGAGCTCTGTTGCTAACCAAAACGGCAGACCCCCTCAGACAGGCCCGAGCCGTCTTTATTGCGGAGATGTGCTTTAAATGTGTAAGCTAGCACACTCCTGTAGGGCGCGTGTTTCCCAGCGAGCGCTTTAAACACCCACACTTTCGCCAGTGGCTCATGATGACGCGCACGTCATGCTCAGCACACTTTGAACGACTTTTTTTTTTACCAAAGTGCCCTCTGCTGGACATGTTGAGGTAGGGCAAACAAATACGGTTGCTCAGGAGCAAAAATTGTGATTTTTTTTGAGACTTTTTGAGATTTTGGGACTATTTTTACCCCACCCAAAAAGAAAAGAAAACAATAAGGGCTCCCAAAAACTCCGAAGTGCACACTTTGGTGCTTGACTGTGTTTGTGTATGTCTTCCCTTCGAGGTGAAAACCTCAAAAAAAAGGCCACTCCAATGATGCTTTTCACTCCCCCCCCCCCACCCCTTCCTGCTTGACAAGCATGCGCAAGAAGAAGTGGGCAGTTTGTTGACTTTCAACTGCGTCTCTCTCTTTCTCTCTCCCGGGGCGCGTCGAGTGGGTCGCAGCTCCCTTTTCAGGACCTGCAGCACGGTGCAACCAAATCCCCCCCCCCCCCCCCCCCCCCCC
>CAAKHF010018796.1:0-16786 GCA_901007745.1 Hippocampus kuda | reverse complement strand
TGCATTGAATTTTTATGTCTGCACTCCTCCCACAGGGTCAGACTGTCATCTACGATGTTGTCTTAGAATTACGAGGTAAACTTCAATCAGAGGCAGCTCCCCCCCCCCCCCCCCCCCCCCCCCCCCCCCCCCCCCCCCTCCCCCCCCTTTTTTTTTTTTTTACTTTCATTCTTCAAAGCGCACTGCAGCAAAGAGACGCGGGGACCTCACGCCGGTGACGCGATGCAGCTTCAAGCCCTCCGGTAGGCTCTTCTGCGTGTTGTTGATGGTGCAAGCTTTGAAAGATCAAGTGGGCAAAATGACGTGCAAACGACATTTTGCTCGCTCGTGGTTCTATTTTGAAATATGTTCAGGCAGCTCTTTACTTTTCATTGTGTTCCAAATGTTAGGGGAAGTTTCCCCCTCCCTCCCTCCCTCCCTCCTGTCCCTGACTGTGGTTTGTAGTGCATCACTTTCCATTCATTTGGATGGAGGAAAAAAAAAATTGTGCTTTCCAAAGTGTGGCTTGGGTGACAAAATGCGCCACCGGTGATCGCCTCAAATTCTTTTGGACCATCCAGCTATGTTGCAAGTCAAATTGTTTCAAAATTTCAAATTCAAACTGGGGGGAATTGATGACTACACTGGTCAACAACGCGTTTTAATCAAAGATGGCGTTGTGTCCGTAAATGTATTTGTGACGAAACCTGATGCGCGATGGAAAACCCGAGGATCGGGAATCGGCACCCAAAAAAAGAAAAAAAAACATCCAACAAAGTTGACTTGCATCTTAAAAAGGAAGATGGAGAAAGTTTCAATAGCAGTGTTTGTCTCAAGGCCAAATGGGGATTTTTGTGGAGACCCATGCTTTCTTCTGTCCTTCCTTCCTTCCTTCTTTCAGACATCTTTGTCACATCCTCCCTTCCCTCCTTGATACATCCTTGTTTCCTTGCTTCCTTCATTCCTTCCTCTTTCTTTCCTTTGTTCTATTCCACCTTCTCTCCTTCTTTCATTCATTCAGTCTTCCATCCTTGCTTCTGAACTTCTTTCCTTCTTCTCTTCCTCCCTCGCCCTCCCTTCTCCCCCCCCCCCCAGATGTGGTCAGTCGTAAAGGTAGAAAAGAAACAAACAGGAGAATTTGTTCATTTGCGGGGGGGGTTGTCATTGTTTGTGTTTGAACTGAAAAAATGTTGAAAGCGTGTCCTGGACCCAAGTGCAATGTTGCCTGCAGGACGGCAAGAAATCACGCAAGCTTCCCTTTTTTTTTCGTCTTGAGTGCACCTCTCATGATTTACGGGGCCCTTTCCCCCCTTCTAGGCAGCCTAATGTGCAGGTAGCAAGGAAGCGAAAAGGGAGGACAGTTGATGGGCCGCCGGCCTGTGGGCAAGTGAAAGTGAACGAAGCGCAGTTCGTGTTTGTCTCAATTTACTTCAACATGACAGCATCAAGTCAAAACTGAAAAGAACTAAACCATAGATAGATAGATAGATAGATAGATAGATAGATAGATAGATAGATAGATAGATAGATAGATAGATAGATAGATAGATAGATAGATTTTTCTAAAAGATCATTTCTTATCAGCCTTTTTCTGGCAAAGTTGCCACTCCCCCTTTCGAAGGAGTGCCTTGTGCAAAATGCCTCCGTGTTTCATCATTGTGATTCGTTTCTTCCTCACGTGGCTTTGCAAAGGCCCTCCGCTCCGTGGCGCGCCATTTTGACTTGGCGACAGGCTGTGTGGGCCCCGAAGTGAAAGTGATGCGAAGAAGGCACCGCAATCTGATCCCGTAAGCAATGGAAGTTACTGTCTGTAATTTTAAAAGAAGAAAAAGAATGGAGGTGGGGGGAAGGGGGGGGGAGCAAGCAAGTGTGCCAGTGACCGTCCTTTCATTTCCACCCGGAGGCGTTTTCAGCTTTGGCTTTTTCTTTTTTTTTTTTTTCAGCACAGTGGTATGCAGCTGCCGTCGCTTTCATTCTCCCTTTTCTTGCAGAGCATACTAATAGTGAAGGGCGCTCACGGCCCACCCAGCTGGCCGGGGAACGCACACTAGAACAACTATTTGGCCCTCAATGAGCGCCTTTGAGGGCCAAAGCAACTTCGTCGCCACTGATCTGGTTGGGATGTCGCTCACATCTCTTGACGACTCTTACCACCAACCAATGGTCACTTTCGCCGCTGTTTTTCCGACGGTTCAATCAACCAAACGCCGAATTGATCAAGCTATGTTTTCTAAGGGGGGCGTGTCGACTTCATATCGACTGTAAAGACGAAACTCGCATGTATCGTCATGCAATGCAATTTGAGTGATAAACGGACCGGCGAAAAAAAATTCAAATGGTCAGTCAATGATTGGGCACTGATCATCAAATCAGTCGATCAAGTTGTGGAAACGATCTCGTCAGTTGATTGTCTCAGTGTCAATGCGTCCATTCATCGACCCGCCCATCGACGATCCACCTGGATCATCAATGGTAGATCATCGGCCAATCGTTCTATGGGTCCTACATTGAAGGAATCGCGGGCTCGTTGGCAGGATTCCTGCAAAAGGCCGGTGCTGTTCTCGACGACATCCAGTGCATTGTCGTGCGTGGAAGATGGCCGTCTATTATTGCAACAGAGAACAGATCGTCAAGTGTAATTTAGTGTGGTGCGCACGTGTGCGAGCAGCTCTTCTTCCATGACAAATGAACACAGGGCACCACAAGCATACGCCCCCCCCCCCCCCAGCTGCCGGGAGGGTTAATAACAGGGCCGGACTGGTGACAGAGTTGCGGCCGGGTGCCGCTGGACGGAGATGCTGCGTGGCTTGTGGTCAGGACGAGCCTGCGCTTGGAAACCAAAGCTTTTTTTTTTCTTTTTTTTCAGCCGCAATGCATTTTTTTTGTCCCTCAAATAGCCGTTGCCAAACAAAAAAAAAGGCAGCACCTTCCCAAGGCACCTAAGAAGTCTCTCAGATGATTGCAAGCGGAAAGACTTCCTTTTAGATTTGTCGGGAATGCTTTCCGCCGGGCAGAATTGAGCCGCGTGCCGTGGCCACGCACTAAATCATCACTTCAGCACTTTTCTTGATACACAACTTCCAAGCATAATGTTTATTTCAGTCTTTGGTTTTCAGCGATGCTCCAATTTCCAATGGCCAATGCAGTCATTTCCCATGGAAGGATGTTCTCAGCTAGCCATCGTTCTCAGTTCCCAGAGGAGAAATTGGCTCCAACCTTTTGCTCTCTTGCCCTTCTGTGCTTGATCTTTTGGGACTGAGCCACGGGCCAAATTTGCTTGTCAGGATGCAAAATGAGCACCTGTTTGTCCAGGTCCACAAAAGAACCTTTCGGTACGTCCTCAAGGGTCTCAAGTAAACCTTGATCTTTTTTGGTCTACTTTCTTTGATTGTAGACCGGCAGAGCGTGAACATGGTTTACAAGATCCTCCCAAATTTCAGACTTGTTCTGAACAGTCCAAAAAGTTGAACCCTCGACGGTGCTGCCCCAGCGACAAGCCATTTGAATGTCATCAAGGTCGATCTTTTCATTTTGACACGTCGGTCAAATTTAATCGGAAGCCGGCAAATTTGGAATCAGGGTTTCCAGATGCAAGAACTTTCAGGTGACTGTGTTGATCTTTTTGGTTCGAGGTGACGAGGTTGCTTGATTTGGGTGTTTTTGTGCTTTGAGCTTGAGCTTGGTAGCAGATATTCAGGGCCTCCGTGTTGAGGTCGGTGCGGGCTACCTGAAGCAACAGCTCTTGAGGTTTAGACTTGTGTGAAATTGGAAAGTTGAAAGCGCTCAGGAGAAATCGTGCGTCTTTATGGCCTTGACGCGCTCTCCCTGCCCTGAGTGATGGTTGTCGTTGTCTCCGCAGAATCGTTGCCCTCCTCGGCGTACTTTGTCATTTCTCTCTGGCCTTTCCTACTCGGTTCCCGTTCGCCCAAGGTGAGTAATTCTCGACCACGAGCATCAATATTTATTTTATTATTTTTTTTTTTCAAAAAATGACTCCTCACATTCCCTGTCGGCTTTCCAGACGATGCCCAGACGCCTCTCCGGGTGAACATTTCCCACTCGGGTGTCCTTTACGCGCCGCTAGGCCAAGCCATCATCATCCCCTGCTCGGCGTCCTCGTCGCCTCTCACGCTGCCGCGGGTCAAGTGGACGCTGACGTCCGGCAGGACCGAGACGCAAATCTTGGTGGCGCGGGGCGGCAGGGTGAAAGTCAACGAGGCATACAGGGGCCGTGCCGATTTGCTCAACTACCGCTCCTCGCCTGAAGATTTGTCACTATGGCTGTTGGAAACGCGCTCCAGTGACTCGGGCCACTATCGCTGCGAGGTGCAGCAAGGCCTGGAGGACACCAGCGACATTGTCCAACTCAAGGTCAAAGGTAATGAAAAAAAAAACCACTTGGTACTTTGAAAGCCCTATTTTTGAAATCAGAGATCGCCATTGTACTCCTTACTTTTTAAAATGGGCTTGTTACTTTTAGAAAGCGGTGAAGTCAACGTAAGGCAGGAAAACAAAACAGGGACCGAGACGATGATGAACGAGGGAGCGTTACCAACAACAGATTCAGCGACGCAAGAAATTGCCGTCCGTGGCCTTCAAAAGTTGTCATGTTTCGGTTTGTGACCACCAGGTGGCACTGTGGGGCTTTCCCCCCCCTGCAGCTGCACACCTGTTGGTCATTAGGTAATTAGTGCTTTAAAAGGACTCCCAGCCCGACCCGACCACTCATTGTCGGGTCGTTGTTGCTTTTTGCTACTGTCATGTTTGGTCATGTTTTTGTTATTTGGATTTAGTTTTCTATGTTTTAATACAATTCGTCAAGTACACCCTGCTCCTCCCTCTTCTTGCCTGCTTTTTGGGGTCCACCTCGCAACGTGACAAAAATGCTCCGTCTGAGCTGGGGAAAAAAAAAAAAAAAACAGAAAAACCAAAACATAGCAGTACTGTGCTTTAGCAGAGTCTTTTCGACACACGGAGTACTTTTGGCAACTTCTTGAATGCCACTGGTTGACATTGCGCGCTTTTGTGTCTAGGTGTGGTATTTCACTATCGGGACGCCTCGGGTCGATATGCACTGAACTTCCATCAGGCCAAGAAGGCTTGCGAGACCGTCGGGGCCCAAATGGCGACTCTCGGCCAGCTTGGGGCGGCTTACTTTGATGGCTACGAGCAGTGCGACGCAGGCTGGCTACAAGACCAGACTGTCAGGTACGTTTGGCTGCTCCTTCGTCCATCCCTTTTCTTTTCCGCTCGTCCTCGTTCGGGTCGTGCGTAAGAGGTTGGAGCCTATCCCAACTGACTTGGGGTGAGAGGCCGGTGTGGTGTAGCACACCTGTCGACCAACAACCATTCGCATTTACAGCGGTAGACTATTTCCATGTTTTGGGGACGTGGGAGAAAGCTGAAGTAGCCAGACCCGAACGTGTCGACTCCGGGAAGGCTGAAGCCGATATTGGAACCCTCATTTGGGAAACGGCGAGCCAGAATTACTCGGGTGATAGTTTCCTCCTCGGCACCACTTTCCTAGGTACCCAATCCAAACGCCTCGGGAACCTTGCTATGGAGACATGGATGGGGAACCGGGAGTGAGAAACTACGGGATGATGAATCCACAGGATCACTTTGACGTCTATTGCTACGTGGAAGAAATGCATGGTACGACCTGCGCCCGCTCTTCCTTTCCAGGATCACGTTTTTGATCCTTTGTACCATTCAATTTGTAGGGGAGGTGTTCCACGAGCCCGTCCCACAGCAGTTGTCCTTCCAAGGGGCCCGCTCGCACTGCAGGGCCGCCAGAGCTCAGCTGGCCTCGGCGGCGCAGCTTTACCTGGCCTGGAGCGAAGGTCTGGACAACTGCAGCCCCGGCTGGCTTTCTGACGGCAGCGTGCGCTACCCCATCAGGACCCCCAGGGAGCGCTGCGGAGGCCCCCGGGCCGGTGTCAAGACTGTGTATCGCTTCATCAACCAAACGGTCTTCCCAGAGCCGTCCAGCTTGTACGACGTTTATTGTTTCCGAGGTGCGTGTGGACCAAAAGACGGGACTGAAGCCTGCGTTGGGGCAACTATGACCACCCGCAAAAATTGAACATGTTTGGCGGTGGGTGGGAACACCCAAAACGTCTGATTTGACAAAAACTGACATTTGGAAACCGAGTCAAACAACCTGAAATCCGGATCGTGTCTGATGAAAAGAGACGTGGATGTGTTGATTCCGATTTTTTTTTTTTTTCTTCCTTCATCCGTCACATCCGCAGGCAGTGGAACAACACCGAGCGACTCCGCCTTGGACATCGCAAGCACTCCCGAGCCCAGCACCTTTGAACAAGAAGTCGTCATCTTAATGGACAAAGACAAAGAATTTCCACTTGGGCAAAGTTCAGAACAAATTGAGCGGGAGGTTCAGAGTTTTCTCGAAAGCATCCCCCTTTTCTCGGGCCCTGCCACCAATGCAAGCGCGGTTGAAGAGCAGCCCAGGTTTCTGTCCACTACACCAGAGCCTCCTTTGACCACCGCGGACGCTTCAGAGAACCGGAGACCTTTTGACACAACGTCCTCTTCCCCAGAAGAAAAAGATGACTCCGGACATACGACAGCACGCGACAACACGATTCAAAGCACCCAAACGTACTATTCTCCTCAAAACGTTTCATTCCAGTCCACATTCGACTACAGCCAAGATCCACATCAGAACTTTACTGAGCAGCAATCCGAATTAGAAAGCACAACGAGTGTCCGCGGTGATAACGCCGCCCAGACCCAGAACGTGACAGACAACGTCCCCAAAGAGAGCACGCAGTCGTTTGAGAAAGGGAAATTGCTGCAGGATTTGGATTTGAACAGGATGCACACCGAGAGTTATGAATATGAGGCTAAAGAGGAGATTTTAGAACCTCCTCGCGTAACTCCGGACCCCGAGGAGAAAGAAGAGCCCGCAACACCAACTGAAACCCCTGCGGATCTCTCCTCACTGTTGATCCCCGTGAGCGGGTCAGGCGATACTTCTCAAGGTAAGAATTCAATCTGCGTCAGGGCATACCAATGCGTTAGCGCTGGTGCGTTAGCATCAACGTCGGTGTCTCTTTTTCCAGAAAGTCGTCAGGAAGTCGCCGTTTTCAAGTTCATCCCCAAGTCAGGGTCCAGCACCCACCAGACACCTTCTGCCCCAACCAGCCAAGATCCGACCACCCTGCCCGCATCAAAGCACTCTCCCGGTCTGGGCTCCGAATATCTCTCGACACCGTCACACTTGAAGAAGTCTGTTTCCGTGCAGGAGGGAAGCAGCAGTTTGGAAATTGGCGACAGCATGGAAAGTGACGAAAAAGGGCTGCTTCCAACAAGGTCGACCCGCTTTAGCGTCAGCTCGCCCACCACCCAAGCTCCCGAGATGTCCTCCGAAGTGCCTACAGACTCCACGACGGCACCGTCCCGACCATCGGGTAACGCGGCCCTCTTTGACAGCGCCACCGTGCGCTATGAGGAGGCAAGTGGACTCGAACCCGACGTCGTTCCGGAACTGACTCAAGGGCACATCGCTTTTCACCCAACGACCGAACCGAAGACGGATGAAGATCCCACTGAAGATCAAGTTCTTGTTTCCAAAGGTTTTGCACGGAATCTTTCACCCAGCGGTCATGTTGGCGGGGAAACGCGTGAAGTTACAATTCTCGAAGAAACAGTTCATGTGACCCCAAATCCCAAAGACGGAGCCCAAGTCACAACAACAACAACAACAACATCTGAGCCGGAGGCGCTAGCGAAGCTTAACCCAATAGCGCGACCTCCCATCCCATTCACAATCGAGGAAGAGGCTAACGCTACGCTCAAACCAGACACAGCCATATTTGAAGAGGAGGCGACGGCATCTCTACCACCTCAGGAAACTCAAGTTACAACAACACTTAAAGAGGAGGCCAAAGATGCTGTCACCCAAAAAGAATTATCTACACTTACAATGTTCTTTGAAGCTGAAGCCACGCTAACCCCAAAACATGAAACGAAAGAGATACCAGGTTTTAAAGAAGACTCCAAAGCGATTGCAATCCCAAAAGAAGGCTCGACCGTAACACAGATGTTCGAAGAGGAGAAAGCGCCGCAAAACTCAGAAGGATCTGCGCTCATGCCAATATTAGAAGAGCCTCAAGTCACGCGAAGCCCAAAAGACGAAGCGGAAGTGATAACAATCTTTAAAGACGATGCCAAAGGTGCAGTCACCCAAAAAGAAGGACCGACATTCATGCAGATGTTTGAATTTGAGGCTACGCTCAACCCCGAAGGATCAACGACTGTTGCGCCAATATTTGAAGAAGAGGCTGAAGCTATGACAAACCTCGAGAAGGGAAGTCAAAAATGGAACAAAGAAGCCACGCCAACCCCAAAAGAAGGCCCGACAGTCACACCGATGTTGGAAATTGACACGAACGCCATATTAAACCCTGAAGAATCAACAACTGCTCTCGTTCCAATATTTGAACAAGAGGCCAAATCGATGCCAAACGTTGAAAAAGGAGGGCAAAGATTTGACGAGACTTCTACCGTCGCCCAAAGCTTTGACGCAGATACAACAACACCGGCCGAGCACAAACAGGCACAAAAAGAAGCTCAAATCACCTTTGCAGAAAATGTTACTGGACCCTTTCAGGAGAAAGTAAAGCCACTCTTTGAGGCGGAAGCTCAAGAAACTACGACAGCGCTTGACGACAGCACCTCCACCGGCCTGGCATTTGATGAGGACATCACCGTATTACCGTACGATTCCGAGGCGTCCCGCTGGGCTCTGCTGACGACCACCACCGGACCGCAAGAGTCTCTGAAGGATTTAGAGATCAGCAGCAAATCCTCGTCCGTCTCTTCCACGGTTCGGGCAACCACGTGGCGGTCAAAGCGCACCTGGAGTCCGCCCACCGCCGCCTCTCCCGCCGTCTTCCGAGGGACATCCGAGACCTGGACGTCGACGACCCTTGAACCGGACGACAACCCCACCCAGGTTCCCACCGACCACGTTTTGCCTAACGAGAAGGCGGCGGCGGCGGCAGCAGCAGCCGGTAAAGTCGCAGGTAACACTAACGTCACTTTCCTCGGCCTAACCGTCCTCGTCTTGCTGACAACGCACTAAAAGCTCCAAGCCTGCCTCCGACCTGCCTTGTCCTTCTTTGTCTTTGTTGCATTGTTTTTCATCCCCCCCCAAAAAAAAGAAGAAAAAACCGTCTTCTCCCCCTTGTCCCCCTTTCCACTCAACTGGGGACCACCTCCATCTGACGCTTGGCTAACTGTCCAGTCTTGTTCCACGTGATGTTTTCTTCCCTGCTCTTTGACTTGTGTGAAGTATGGTCACATAATACAGTGAGTGATGTGTCTGTCAGCTCATGTTGAAATGTCTGATCACAGTCTGCAAGTAGCTCAACAGGGGAGCTGGACAATGTGTTAAATGTGGCATCTGTTTTGTCATTCGTTTTGATTGTTAACGTCGACATACTGTGCCTTTTTTTTTTTTTGTTCTTCACAATTTGAAAACGGTTCTCTGGTCCCATGGTGGCTCGTGATTAGCTTGTCTGCGTAACAGTTCTGAGGTTCCGGTTTTGAGTTTGTATTTTCTCCCTGTGCTTGTGTGGGCTTTCTCCCATTTTGCCTTTCAAGTTGAGTGCATGCTCTAAATTGCCCATAGGTTGGAATGCGAACAGTCCAGAGTGTGCCCCCGCCTCTCTGTTCAATGTGATCTGAAGACTTGAAATTGTGGCGAATGCGATTCACCTCGTCTCTCTCACCAGCATGGGCGGAGAAACCCGGCGTGAGGGCGTAATGAGGTCAATTGGTTGAACTGCCGTCATAATCTGGCAAAATCCAGAAGCCTGCGTCCACAGAAACGCGCAATTCACCAAAGATGTTTTTGGTTGTTGAATTTCACGCCGGGTGAGCCGGCACTCTACTTTGACATCAAATGTCCTCTTGAATGAACGAACTCTCTTTTACCATGTTTAGAAGAACAATGTTGTTGTAAACGTGGCGGTTTATGCACATAAAGCAAGATTCTGATTGTATAGCAAATGAAAGAGGGAATGATTTCGGAATAGACTTTCTTGTCTGATGATTTTCCACGAGGAGTATTTCTATGTTGGACTGTATTGGTGTGCACACAAACCAAATGAATGTTTTTTCGTTGTCGTTGTTGTTGTTTTGTTTTTGCCAAGCAGCGACATGATTTTGTGTCCTTCTTTGGTTCCGAGTCAACAATAAAAAATAAAAAAACCACACACACACACACACACATTATATTGATATGTGTAGGGTAAAACATGGCAAGATCAACGTGTCTAAGTGGAGATCTCTGGAGTTTTTCCAAAATGGCAAGTAAAGCGTATTCGAATGCAGTTTGATGCGAATCGACGCTCTGTGTTCCAGATGTTTGCTTGAAGGAACCATGCCTCAATGGTGGCACTTGCACGGAGCGAGAGGGCCACATTCAGTGTCTTTGCTTACCCACCTACGGGGGAGATCTGTGTGAGCAGGGTGAGCTCACTGAACTTCGGCTTACTTGATCAGGCATTTCTCCGTCGATGCCCCCTCCACACTCTTGTTTTTTTTTTTTCCCCCCCCAGACCTGGAGAGCTGCGAACCCGGATGGAACAAGTTCCATGGCTTCTGCTACCGACACTTCAGCCAGCGTCTGAGCTGGGAGGTGGCCGAGCAGCACTGCCGCGTGCAAGGTGCCCATCTGGCCTCCATCATGACCCCCGAGGAGCAGGCCTACATCAACAGTATGACCACCGCCCATTTGTCCATGTATTGGATTTCCACTTGGTGTTCTTAACAAGTGATTCTCCTTCTCATGTTGTTTTGTCATCACCAGACAACTACAAAGAGTATCAGTGGACGGGCTTGAACGATAAGACCATTGAGATGGATTTTAGGTGGTCTGATGGCAATCCGTTGGTGAGTCCTTGCTGTTGCAGTTTTCATCCGATGCTCAGTGTTGAACACTAAGACGGCTGGGCTACGTTTCAGTTCACCCAAGAGTCTCATATCGCTCATGCTGCAGAAAAATGAGAGACGGAGACTCGACAATCGACGACCTCAATGTCAATCGAATTTTAAACGTATTTTCTGCCGCGTCTGTGCAGTTGTACGAGAACTGGTACAGGGGGCAGCCTGACAGCTACTTCCTGTCCGGTGAGGACTGCGTGGTGATGGTGTGGCACGACGACGGCCGCTGGAGCGACGTGCCCTGCAACTACCACCTGGCCTACACCTGCAAGAAAGGCACATGTGCGTATTTCGCACACTCAAGTCAACGCGATTCACATGTAAGGTGCATCGGTTTCGATTTTTACCACATTCCAACAGCATCATGCGGCCCACCGCCTAAGGTCCGCAATGCCTCCATCTTCGGCAAGCCTCGGCAACGCTACGAGACAGACAGCGTGGTGCGTTACCACTGCTCTCAGGGGTTCCAGCAGAGACTCAATCCGCTGATCCGCTGTCGGTCTGGGGGCAGCTGGGAGAGGCCTCAAATTCAGTGCATCCCAGGTGAGCCCAAAGAGAAACCTTTGATGGCTGTTGCTGAGATAATGAAAAAGAAATGGAACATCACATCTCCTTTCAGAGCATGGAGGTCTAAACCCTGACGCTGAAACTATGTCATCGACGGACGGCAACTTGGCCGCCTTTCACGACGGTTTTGAAACCACCACAGAGACGCCACTTTACTGGGACATCAAGTTTTAAAAGCACCACTCCCCTTACCATACAAACCACATTCTGCTGTCCTCCCTTGACAAGGTGAAAAATGTGCTTTTACCGATTAATGTTACTCACGTGTCAAACTGTTTGATTCCTTTTGTTGTGCACATTGCAGAATGGTGCTAATACATCAGTATTGCATACCCAACGTGCTCATGTTTTCTGTCTGTCCATATCAAAAGTGTAAAGTAACATACCCGCTTTTTCAGAACAATCCTGCGCACATTTTTTGGAGACACAGTTTTGTTCGTCAGCTTTATGTTGTAATAAAGTTTTGTAGAACAGAGCAAAGAATAAATGGTTCTCTTCTTCCAGTGCGGTCTATGGTAGTCTGTGTGTCTTGGGCAACAATAAGATAAGATAAGAAAACCTTTATTAGTCTCGCAATGATCAATGGGTATAACCAAAGGGACGCATCATTTTTTTCTTGCATTTGGACATAATTCAGGTACTAATATTGACTGTCATGAACAAAAAGAGAGATTAAACTTTGTATTTTATAAGACCCTGAAAAAACAAAATTACTAAACATATAAGAGGACAATATGGCCTCATTAATGACGTCACACTTTCAGATCTTCACTCATTTTCCGATCCACTTTATCTTCAGAAGGGTCGCGGGGGAGTGCTGGAGCTTATCCCAGGTGTCTTCGGGCAGTAGGCGGGGCACACCCTGAACCGGTTGCCGCCTACTTTCGTACAGCAACACGAAAGCGCTCAACCACTGAAAACGCTACGTCCCCGCCTTGGCCACACACCAGGAAGTCTTGTTAATTATGAAAATGAATGCGCCATAAGTGGCCATAACATACAAGTGTTGTTGGAGAAGGTGAGAGTTTGATGTTATGGTTTCTTTTTTCAAATGTGTTTATTGATAAAGCAATTATCTTCAAACCTGAGTTTTTCACATGAACGTGTGTTCGTGTTCAAGCCAAAGTGTCCACTTTGGGAGATTGTTTTTGTATGTTTGTCGAATATAAATAAATTCACTTCCAATGAGATACACGTTTAGACGTGTGTGTGTGAGTGTATAACTGTAAGATATTGTTTTGACAGGAGATTCGCCGTCTTGCCTTTTCAACACAAGATGGCGGTATTGCTTCAAGTTCCGAGCGAAATTAAAATGGTCGTCGATACACGTCACGAGCTCCTCGTCCGTGATCGACATAAAGTCCACGGTACATGATATCATGATTTAAACATTCAGTTTTTACATTTGACTCGTTGCTTTATGTTGAACGTTTCTTATTCAACGGGCTGCTGTCCAAATGAAAGAGACAATGCGACACGACTGCAGTCATCATGAGTGTTATTATCGGTTAGGCTGGACAATATGGTTTAAAAGTAAAATGTCTAACCTCCGAACCGCAATCGACTTTCCCTCACTTCTCGTAAAGTAAATATAAAATGTAGCCACGCCCAACGTGGGGCTCGAACCCACGACCCTGAGATTAAGAGTCTCATGCTCTACCGACTGAGCTAGCCGGGCACTTATCGTGTCGTGATTGCAGGAAACCTTTTTTTAGGTTGTATATAAATGAAGGTTCTGCCAATGATGGGACTTCAAAAATGCATGCCGCCCAACGTGGGGCTCGAACCCACGACCCTGAGATTAAGAGTCTCATGCTCTACCGACTGAGCTAGCCGGGCGTTGCTGATGATGGTTGCTGTCCTAATTAAGTTATCATACTGCTGCGGGATGGGTTGAAAATTATACCTGGATCAATAAAAGTTAAATTAATACAACAAATGTCAAGTATCTATCTCTAAAAGTGATTAGCTTGCGTGTTTTAAACCAGCACAGAATCACATCAGTGATTGTCGAGAGGGAAAACGGATGATGACCATGAACCCAGAAATGTAGCTTGCTGCAACATGTACACGTGTAAGCTTACGTTAAATTATTAATTATTTTCATTATATATTTGAGCATTATATTCTTTTTTGTTGTAGTTATCTAAATTATATTCTGTTTAATAATTGTTGAAACATTCTTATGTTGCTTGCGTCTGATTGGCTAAAGAGAAGCAGGAAGTGTTTTCGTGACTGAAGGGGGGTGGTGTTCTCGTTCATCCGTTCGGAAGGTGCAGACGTTTTTTTTTTTCTCCTTTTTAATAAACTGCATTAAAGGTTTCCATCTCTCCATCTGTCATTCGTAAAGAAGAGCCATCCAATGAAAAACAACGAACCCCTCAACTTACACATGTAACACACTTTATTCCTGGAACAAAATCAAATGGACCGGTATGATTGCTTTTACTGTCATCTCCATGGCTGCAAATAGTGAAGTTAAAATTTATTTGTTGACATGTTACTTAAAACAGTCTCTACAGTTAAAAATAGTTGTATGATGTCAACAGTTTTGGGTCTGTAGTTACAACCGTTTTGAATGTGGAACAACTGCAAGTCAAACATGCTCCACTTTTATGGTTCCACCAGTGTTGTTTGGCTATGGGAGACATCAAGCATATAAAATGTCCATAAGTAACCGCAAATGCTTCCTTTTATTCCTATTTCCACGTGACTTTTGACCTAATGATCTGAAGTCTTTGACGTCCACCTGCTAAACCAACGCGTCCATCAAACGTGAGAGAGTCGCATTTCAACAAACACTGGCGACCACGTCCTCATCGCTGCCGTGTTCATCTGGTGCTCCCCTTGTGGCATTAACATTTGAAAGACCCTCCATCCTGTGAACTTATTTGAACTCTGACCCACTCCTCTGTGCGTCACAGACAAAAAAAGAGAGAGAAGCTGCAGCTGGGATGGATGGAGGACTACAAGTCGGTTCTCACCAGCAACACGGCAGCAGTAGACTCCCTTCCATGATGAGCTGTCACGTCTGGTCCCAGGCGACAAAGAGTGAGTGGGAATAAGTGGTCATTACAAGTGCTCCTGACTTGTTTTCACCGTTAATTATGCACCGCTCTCCGCCCCTCACTCACATACTCAACGATTTTCAACGATTTCTCACCGTTTATCCATAGTACTCCTTTTTAATTTTTTTTATCAAACTCCAGTTTCACTTGAAATAAAATGGCCCCGGGCTAATGTTTGCGGAAAACACTGCACTAGAGGTTCTTATTCACCGTTCTATACTTGAGTGTCCTACTGGGATATGTTTCAATATCGGCAAACCAGAAAAAAAAATATTAAAACAATACTAGCTTCAACCTCTTTGGTGGTTAAAATGTATTCAGTATTTAATTGTAATTAAGAATATTTTTTAAAATGTGTTAATCTGAAGTGGATGATGCTCCTTTGATATTTGTCTATGTATGAAAATATATCCATCATCTGAACCGCTTAATCCTCACTAGGGTCGCGGGGGGTGCTGGAGCCTATCCCAGCCGTCTTCGGGCAGTAGGTGGGGGACACCCTGAACCGGTTGCCAGCCAATCGCAGGGCATGTATGAAAATATATAAAGTGATTTTTTTCCCCCATCAGAAAGCTTCTTTAAATATGTCTATAATTTCTGCACATGAATTACATGTGGTTATTTTATGCTGGTTGTCTAATGCAACCATTTCTACTCAAACGCACGCACACACACACACACACACACACACACACACACACACACACACACACACACACACACACACACACACACACACACACACACACACACACACACACACACACACACACACACACACACACACACACACACACACACACACACACACACACAGTATGATGCAGACAGTTTGAAGGGCCTCATCTCGCCCGCCTTTTCTTTGGCTGTCTGCACCGTCTGACCCAGGCTCTTTATATGTCTAATTAAGCAGTCAGACCCTCCAGCGTGCCATGACACGCTCACGGCTGATTTCTGCTCAATGTTTTGTACCCCCTGATCGGGTTTTTTACACATCGACCGAGGCGCGCGCTATTGTTTTGTTGCCATCTTGCCATCAATGGTCTGGGAACGTTTGCTCAAAGGTGGGCCGCCTGAGTGGTGGTGTGCAACTGCGTGGAGATCCCAGGAGAAATTGTATAGCATCTTTTGGACTAAATCAATTGCTCCCATGATTCACGGGGTCGTTGTCATACATTCAACGTATCAGCAGAATCTCCACTAAGTCGCAAAGCCCCAAAGAGAGGTACAATTTGGAGTGGGACAATTACGACGTCTGAAAATAACCATCAAACCAGAAATTGAATTTTTGCAACATTCAGTCGATATAAAAGTCTACACAGCCCCATTTAAATGTCAAGTTTTTGCTCTATTAAAAAAAAAACAACAACAACAACGGTAGACCACATTTTATAACTTTTTTCACCTGTGACGTGTGCATATCATTTGATTTTTATCTTTTCCCAAGGGGAAAGTAAAAATTTGAAATCACTCTCTTTTATAACTAGGATGTGGTTGTGTTCAGAATCAAGCAATCACAATCCCCTCTATATTGTAACTGACACTCAGGAGTAATTTTGCTCACGTCCTTCCCTTCTTCGCAGGAGTTGGAGTTGCTCGTCTCCTTTGAGAAATACAGGCATCAGGAGCGTAGTCTCTGAAAATAGAAACTAAATTCAGTTTGCAACTCTAACTGCTTTTGTAAACGAACTTCCTCCTTTTCCCGCCTATGTTGTTAGTGGAAGCAGTACATGTTGGACGGGATCATCTTTGAACTACAGAAGCCGGTCAAAATCGGTTAAAAATGTCATCACAACATGGCAATTTTCTGCCTTTAGGGAGTAGCATAAGAGGACAGTGAACGACTATTTTCTTTCTCACACATGACACTGGAGTCATCTAATTATCTGACTGCAGGTTGCGGTGTGAAAGTGCGTGCAGTGTTATCATTTTCTAATAATTTTTTTTTTCTTGTCTTTTTTTTTTTTTTTTTTCGCTAGAACTGTCGACATTTTTCCGACTTTGGCCCACCTTCAAGTCAGACTATATTGCCATATTAAGGTCTTATTAGGGGGCAGGAATTGAGCATGACATGAAGAGGTGTGACCTCAGGGGCAGATGGACAATGGTCACTTCCTTCCTAATTCACCAACTGACAACACATCATTGACCTGCTTGTGTCTGTGTGTGTGTGTGGGGGGGGGGGGGGGTCCAGA
>CAAKHF010018785.1:3594-16798 GCA_901007745.1 Hippocampus kuda | reverse complement strand
AGTCACTTCTGCTCAATTATTTGTTGTGTCCCAATTGATTAGGGTCTCACTTCAATTCCAATTTTTTTTTTTTTTTGTGTGTGTGTGTGGGCCAGTCAGAATGTGGATGTCAAGGGCTAGAACGAAGAACAAGGCGGCACACACAGACTGACAGTTGAATAGGAACTCATATTGGCAGCTTTCTTATGTAGACAAGCCAAAACATCCCCAACAAAGATTTACTAAAAAAGGATGAAGAAAGATTCTTGAAAAAGAACAATTTTCTCAATTTTTAATGAATTTATCTTTGGAATATTTGGAGTTTATAAAGGGAACATAGACATCCTTTTCCTTGGAAAACAACTTCCTTTTCAAGATTATTTTTAGAATAGTACAACCTCATTTCAGATAAAACATGACTTTAAAATTTGCTGCGTTTTAAAGATAATTTTCATAAAAAGTTAATGCTCATAAGATTCATGCTTTTAATTTGTAAAAACTGTCTTCATTCTCAAAAAAATTTGAGTTGTTGTTTGAAAAATAGGATTACTTCACTGTTGAAAATATACGTTTTATTTTGGTAAGATTCAATTTTTATTTTTTTTTTATCCGAAAACAAATTTTTGGAAGATGACAACTATGTTGAAAAATACAAAATATACTTCAGAATATAGAAAACCTTTCTCTCTGACGATGATGACTTCCATCTTGAAAATACATGACTTTTTTCCTTTAAGATTACAACCATGGTCGTGATGAAGCTACTTGAAAATATGACAATTTTCATAATATTAAAAAAAAAAAAAAAAAAAAAAAAAAGACTTCATGCTCGTAAGGTTATATGAATATTTGCTGAACTAAGAACGCGTTCTCACGCATCCCCACACTGTATGTATGTATCAAGTATTCCTAATCTATGTGCAAATATGCCTTCGTGCAATATGTGCTTGCTTGTGTTTGCATATGGACTTGTTTGTTTGTTTAGGCTGTGTGCGTGTGTGTGTGAGAGCAAGAGAGCGAGAGAGAGAGAGCAAGAGAGCGAGAGAGTGTGTGTGTGCCATCACTCTTCTGGTCCCTCATGACTGCTGTTTGCAGCCAAGTGAAACACCATCACTGCCATAACCGACAAACACACACTCACACTCACACACCCGCACACTTATGTACGCACGCAACTACTCCTGCCCCGTTGCCCACCCCCCCACCGCCCCACACACACACACACACAGGCTTTTGATGGCGCCATTTCACGCGTGCCAGAGTGCAAAAACACAAAAAAATGACTCATAGGGTTCCCTTGGGTTGAGTCGACACACGTGTCGCCAAAACGTCCAATCGTGTCTCACACGAACAAAAAAAAGACGACCTAGTCAAACTTGGTGGTGACAACCAAACAACGTTAGCACTCATGAGGCGAATGACATTTGGCGTTGATAAAAATGCTTTCAACTAATAAATAACCTGAGCGTATAATTAAGACAACGCTTCGATATGGCGAGTCAACACTTTGAATCAAATGTTTTCAGAAACAACAGCCAGATGTATTCATTGATTAGCACGCCTATTTTTTTTTTTTTGAAAATCCGGTTGAGAAAACAGGTGCCTGGCGCCAAATAACTCAATAACGCTGGCAAAGAGCAGTTAACGGAACAATCAACAATGCATTCGAACGGCTGACTCGGCATTTTGGAAATGACGCCACTCCGTGTATCAAACATAATAGAGCTCGGAGACGAGCACATGCAGAATGCGGAGAGCGAAGAATAGCAAAAATAAATAAATAAATACAAAACAGACACAAACTATCTGCTGGACAAAAGTGTTCCTCGCTGAAGTCTTCCAGAGAGCCCCATTGCATTTTCTTATCATTTTCCGTCTTTATGATTAGCATCATGCGCTGTGACAAAGTCTGTGCAATGGGGGAGCATACCGAGCAAATCTAATCAACATGACGGTTACTCATTTAAAGAGACAGGGCGGCCATTTAGAAGCACTGCTGCTGTTCATTACGGACGATTGAGTTACATCGGAGGGCGAGCTCGTGCGGGGATCACATTCGAGAGCGCAACGTGAATCCTCAACCCTGGCTTGAACCCGAATCTTTTAGACGATCTGGAAATTAGGCTGTGCACAATCAAGATTTTGGAGCTGTTCAGTGAGTTGCGGTAAAAAAAAAAAAAAAACGTCTTTACGTGCTTGTGTAATGAGGTTAATCTAATCTGTTTGTCATCATCTTATTCTGCAGATCCGGTCCATGACGTCAGTGATCGATGGGCAAATAATGAAAACGGATCACCAATTTTGCATCAAAATGCAGAAATCAACTCATCAGATCTGTGCGAAAAATTGACTTGAAAGCTTTTATCCGTTAACGCTGGTTTGAGAACCTTTGTAAAACTGTATTATAGACCACAAGTTTTGGTAAACTCATTCACTCCTAAAGACGTTTTTAAACGTCTTTTCAGGCTTGGTCCAGAATTGGCTGGTACTGAATGAGTTAAAAACCCTGAACACTGCTGTAAACCCTAACCCCGACTTGAAACCCTAACTTGAACTCCGAAACCAGGCTTGAAAGTCAGATTTTAAATCCTCACTTTCAACACTAACCCTGCATTGAAACACTCATTTGAAGCCCTCAACTTCCTTCAAAACTTTAATCCGAGACCCTAACATTCATGTGATATCTCAATACTCCCTAACCCTCTAAACCCAAACCCCAACGAAAAAAATTCCGTCGCAATTTGAGCATGGACACAATGCCTCTCTTTTCTGTTCCTGCGCGAGCGCTGCTCTCGTCTCCTTTGTGCGAGGTTGTCAATGGGCGCTTTGACCGCTGACATATGAGCAGCTCGAGTCCATCATCAGCATCCAGATGAAAACACACACACGCACACACACTTTTTACTCCTTATTACTCATCCCGCAGTGGCCATCCGCCGCACATTAGATCCGCTTTAGTGTGGAAATCTCCCTATAAAACGTTAGTTAGCGGAGATTATTGGACTTCATCGCGCGTAGTACAAGAAATACTTGTTGAACGCCGACAGCGGATATAACGGTGACGTTGCTCGTACGGCAGGGAAATATGAAAGCGCTTCTGACGCGCAAAGGACGCACCATTAGGATGCAGAGCGCTAAGAAGCCACAGGCTGTTCTAATGTTCGGCTTCCCCGGCTTGAAAATCGAATGTGAAACCGCAACCGTGACTTGAAATCCTAATGTTTGTTTGAAACCTGAACTCGGGCTTGAAACACCAACCGTGGTTTTAAATCCTCATGGGGAAACCTTGACCCAAGTTTGAAACCCTAAATCAAAACCATGACCATGTCTTGAAACATCGATGTCAAACGCTAACTTGAACCCAAAGCTGAAATTCGATTTCAAAAACACAAACCCAACCTTAATCGTGTCTCAGAACCTTCATTTGAAAGTTTTGCTTGAAACGGCCTGGCATGAAACCCCCAATGAAACCCCCAACTCAAACTGCAACCTTATAACTCACGATTTAAATCCATGTGAAGAGGCTCACCGTGCCCATTTTTCATTTTTCTTCTAAATCACGAGAGAAACGACAGGACAAAAGCAAAGCTGCGACCGCCTGGCGGAAGTCCAATTTGCAAGGCCGGAGCGCCGTTCGGGCGTCGCTGCGCATTTGCCGGCGAGGTTGCGTCGGCGCCGCGAAAACCAAAGCATCTATGACACGGCGGAGATTGCTCTGTCCAAAACGCAATCATCCACAGGCGGCGCCGTGGCGCTGATGAATTACCGCGGCTTAGGAAAAGACAATGACTTGTCAAGATGGCCGCTGATCGCCACTGAGTCTCCCAGACTCAGAACACTTGGTGGGGAAAACAGCTTCCACAACTGAGGGCAAGGATAGCTTAGCAGTAGATTAGCGACGCTGTCAATGGTGTAGGCTACTCAAAAAAACAAAACGTAGCCCTTAGTAAAATCAGAACCGTCCTAAGGCTGGTCTAGTTCTGGTTCTCGTTGGACTTCTGGTTTTTCTATTTCTTCATCCCACTTCTGGGTTGAATTCTAATTTGGGTGGTAGTTGGAGTTTTGGTGTTTGTCATTTCTTGTTAAAGTTCTTTTGATTTTGTTTCGGTTCGACTTCCGGTTGAGGTTTTAGGACTTGTATTCTGCTGGTACTGGTATGGTTACGGTCCAAAGTCCGAACTGCGCTTCCATTTCGAGATCTGGCTCGAGCTTTGTTTTTATTTTGCTTGTGCTTCCGGTTCTCCACTTCAGCTTTTAATTTGATGGTTTTAGTTCCTGGTCTAGTATTAGCTGTGGTCAGAGTTCAGGTTGACTTTCCGTTTGTGGTTATTTGTCAAACAACAAGAAAATATCTGGATCGTATTTAAGACGCTGCAGCCTGATCTTTTTTTATTTTTAGATTTTGCAAATCAAAAAATAAAATAAAGGATTTTATTTTGAAATATCTACACAACCGACATACCGTTCGGCAATTGTCTCGGAGGAATGACAGACATCTGCTGCCTTATCACGAGGTGTCCATTTTAATTGAGCAAATAGGGTTCGTTACACTGTGCGGCGTTTCTCCTCAAACAAAACAGAGTAGGCATAAATAGTAAAGCCTTTAAAAATAGATCCGGGAAGGGGTTCGGCACGGGGTCACTGGCAGTTGGCGACATAGCAGTCATCTTGACAACAACGGGGCGAGGTGGTGGCGTAAGAGGAGCGACATGCCCGCCGGGCGACCCCTCGAGCAGAGCATCGCTAAAGTGCTGACTCGCTGCGGGGCCGGTGGAAAGACGCGGCGGTACGAGCCCCTTCCCGCTCATCAAATAGTAATGAGCCCTGTGCTGCGTGCGGTCAGGTTGCCGCGGTGGAGGAGTAGGCGGGGGTACAGAGTACGGAGGGCGAGGTCACCTCACGGTCACTAAACAGCACCGCGCGAGTAGCCAAACATGGTTAGCCAGAGAATAGCGGGCATAGTTTCGGATACGACGACGTTTGACTCAAAGTGTGGATTTTTTTTTTTTTTCCCTCATTGAGTGAATTGGAGACGAACATTGAAGCTCATTTTTGGTGCGGAGCGACACAAGGGGCAAAAATGAGCTAGGTGCTCACGGCTTGGGGCAGAGGAGGTTTGAGGCTCGAGGCCATCCATCTCTGCTTTCAGGATGCGTTGACAAGGTCACGCTCCCCTGGGCGCGAGCCCTTGGGCCGTAACCACGGACACCCAGAACAAACTAAGAGCTGTCACTCAAGCAAACACGGTCACAAGATGGCAACGGGGGATAGGCAGACACCTGCTGTGTGTGTGTATGTGTGTGTGTGTGTGTGTGTGTGTCTGCCTTGGGAGATATCAGCAGACCTTCGGAAGACGCATGAAACACTGACTGCTGACAGCGAGGAAATGTCTTCGCAAAAGGGCTGGAGAAAAAAAAATGAAATAATTGGCCACACATTTAAATTTGAAGAGCCTTTAACTCATTCACTCCCAAAGACGTTTTTAAACGTCTTTTCAGACTTGGTCTAGAATTGGCTGGTACTAAATGAGTTAGGCTCAATACAACGGAACATGACTCCGTGATGCAGACCAGGCCAAGTACAAGTACATTTATATTTCCATGACACCCTTTTGATTGGTGTGGGTGGGGGGCGGGGTGGGGAATCAATGCAGTTCTCGTACTGGCTCTCATACGAGATGTGGTTGTACTCTGTCTAATTCTGGTTGCAAGTGGAATGTACTTCTACTTCTAGTTATGGTTCGTGCTCGAGTTTTGATTTTGGTTGGCGTAGTACTTCTGGATTTGGTTCATGTTCTACTTCCCGTACAGGTTCTAGTTTTGGTTCTGCTGGGTCGGTTCAATGTAAGAGACGTTTGTTGAAGAAACTTTGCAGTAGTTTCGCAGAGGAAAAGCAAAATGGTGCGCTGATCTTTGACCAATCAAATTCCCCGCAGAGGTGATTGTGGGCAAGCAAAATGCTTTTTAAACTTTTAAAGAGACAGAAAACGGGTCAAAGTTGAGCCCAAATATCACAATTAAGAGTCATAGACGTCTTTTTTTCTTTGTCTGGAGACGAGTGTGTTGTTATCTAAAGGCAATTATGGATTTTTAAGCACGGCGGAGCGTCCATTGGAGATTTTCTCTTGCAAAACAAAACCTAAGCGGCAAGTTAGCCTCCACGTTGATAAATAGTCTGCAGCACGGAAAAAAAACAAAACAAATAAATTATTCAAACTTCTACCTTGCTTTAAAAAAAAAAAAAAGGACGACGACGGCTTTGTGTCTCTCTTAGGCTCACATGCTGCCATTGATCCACCTCCCTGTGGCGCCTGCCTCACTCACTCGCCGCGCGGCAAAGGAAAACAGCATTAGTCACCTGCAGGCCACCGCGCAATGTCGTGTTTTTTTGGAGATTTTATTTCACAGCGGCGAGCTGCGCTCGACAATGCTAATCAACTTTGAAGCACAAAGCGTCGTTTCGTCACGCGGGCGAGGGAAAACAAAATGCCCCTCGGCTGTGTTGGCGTGACGTTGTGAACGTCCGACGCACAGCGTGAAACAGATTTTTGATTGAACGTATGCCAGTCAATGCAGATATTTGTGTGTTTCATAGCTTTTTTTTTTTAAATCTTACCCATCCTACATCCTGACAAGGAGACGGATTTGCTGGAGTTCATCCATTTCCACATGCTGTCAATATGCACATGATCACATCGTATGCAGCATCCACGTTGTTATGGCAATTTCCCGACCTCGCTCGGAGGCCTGACGGCGTCGAAAGAAAAAGCGCAGAAAAAAAAATTTATAAGCCTGCAGCTCATTGTTCGGGCAGCGGTGCTCGTCTGGGGAGTCGGTGCTGCTCGCCAACGTTTCCCCACGTTCTCCGATACCTACGCCGAGATCGTTTTCCTCCGACAATCGGCCGTTCTTAATCGGTCGCATCTCTCTCATGGGCCGCGGGCAAGCTAACGGAGGACGCTAACGAAAGCCTGCATGGTCTACGAAGGGAAAAAAAAAATGTATGATTCTGGAAAAGCCTCCGTCTGGTTTTGTGTCTGTCATTCTATCGCAGTCTCTGGTGACCAATCCGTTTGTCTTGGAACAATTCACAGCTTTTAATGAAAGAAATACATCACGACCAAATCTGATTCTTCAACGCCAGGGTACTAGGAATGATGTAGTGTACCTGAGCTCTTTTTGGTCAGGATTCTAATCTAACTTGTGATTGATTAGTTGATCACGGACCGCGTCCCAATACTTGCGCCGACATCGCCTCCATAAACACCTGATCTCACTCTTTTTTTGCGCTGCCGGTGTTTGTGCTCAATAGCCGGGGCAGACATCTTATATTGATTGCTTTGTTTCCAGTGCAGCGATACATAATTCATCAAGCCTCAGTGTGTGTGTGTGTGTGCAAAAGTGTGCAAGTGTGGGTTTGTGTACAAATAGTAAAAGGGGTAAATAATCAATCAAAGTCAACACCTTCCCTTCACACAATTAAAAGTGTTGCAGGAAAAAAAAGGACTGTCACCTTCTCTTTTGGCCCGCCCAAAGCACAATTATGAGATACGGCGGGACCTTCACACAAAAGTTACGTGCCGTTTAATGCCCTCACATCTGACATCACTCATTAGGCCACGCCTCTTAAGTCATTACGTCATTTTATTGTCTGGGATATTCAGATTGGTCACTCACTTCAATAAAGAGATGCAGCGATTAATTGACAACTCCTGAATGATCAAATTAATCGATAATTAATTTTAAATTGTCTAAATGTGAAGAATTTCACCTTGCCAATGGTAAATATCAAATGTGTGGGTTGTCGAAAGCGTGTCCTGAGTGTAAGTTCATCAAACAGGGAAAATATTTGGTTAGCATGCAAGTGAATTAAGTTCCAAGCTTGGTTCGGAAAAAAATGAAACTTGTAAGTCAAGGTAAGGCTGTCGATTAAAGTCCAAGTCCATTCGAAGAACAATAAAGAGTTGAAGAGTCTTTAAGTTGAAATTGGTTTGGGGAGATTGGGGAGGGGGGACCGCCCCGGTCCCTTGTCGGCTGGCCATCACGATTCCCAACGCAAACTAAGATCGCGGATCCGCCGGTCGGGCGGATCGTTTCGGATATGAGCTCCCGGCGAGTGCGAACGCCGCATCGCCCCGCGATTCGCAGACATTGATTAATCTCATCAGGGAGCGAGCTGGACACAGCAGTAATAAACTGCAAATTGTCTAGCGGAGCTCACATCAAATCAGCGCCATGGGCGAGCTGGGCTGCCGTTGCCGCCGCCAAGCCAAGAACAGTCGTGTCTATTCTGAGGTTTAATGCGATGGAGGTAATTAAGTACGTGCTAAACAAACTCGTTTGAGCGGAATCGCTAATAAGTAACAAACAAGCGCGACTTCCTGTTCCCGCTCTTTGTCCCTTGATAGGCATACGCCGTATAAAACATGCCCACGCACTCAGATCTTTAGCGGAGGCCAAGAAACATGAACATTTTATTTTTTTAATTATCCCTTTTGAAAACCGATCTTGAAACGATTCGATCTACAAAAAATGAGCCTTTTCATGTTTGATGGTGAGATCCAACATGTACTGGACTGCGGGAAATTCCATGCAACTTTAAGCGGGTTTGTCAGCTGAATTTTGCTCTCCAACTGGAACACGGTGATACGAACAGACTGTAATAACTTGAGATATTGCATGGGGGGGGCTACAGTTTAAGAACATCCAAATGTCACTAATGGACGCGAGTGCGCCCATGAAATATTAAACAGGCGGAGAGAATCTAATCCCAGACTCAATTGAATAAATGAGAAAATATATTAGATTCATTTATTCAGTGACTCATTTGGAAGCCAGTGGCGAATACCAGACTCCCAGAGCCGGCACAAATATGATATAATTAGTTCACATTTAAGCATATTTTTTATAAAAAAAGAAAGAAAAAGGATCTTGGAAGAAAAAAAAAATAACGCTGAGGACTAATTTGAGCGTCATTATGCTCGGAGTATCCGCAAACCGTCCAGCGTTTGACACGCTAACGCTCAATAAAAGTGACAACTTGAGAGGTCTCAGCAGATTCAGCAAAGAGAGAAGGAAAGAAAAAATAAATAAATAAAAAAAGAGCCGCCATCTTTCCTTCGAGTATAAATGTGAAGACTAACGGCGGGGAGTTCAGCGGGAAATTGTCATCTGTAATAAAATGTGAAATGTAGAATAAATGTGATTGATCGATCAGCCATGAATCGCTTTGATCACGCTTACTGATCACACACTTTTTCACCAATATCAGAAGAAGCATTAATCGGAGCATCACAGGTTACAAACGGGCTCAGGGAACCGATGAGATGAATAGTTTCAGTTTGCACTTTCGGCTGTAAACATTGACGATGTCAACAGTTGGCGAACGGACAGACAGATATGTCATCGCTTGCAAAAAAAAAAAAAGTGTTTCACATTGCAGCGAGAAATCAGTAAAAAAACAGCAGATTTTTTGGGAGGAGTGGGTGAGTTTGAATATCATTATCTTTTTTTTTTTTGAGGTTGTAATGGCTTAAGGTGTAAAACAACAACAAACAAACAAAAAAAAAAATCACCCGATATTTTGCCAATTTTAAAAGAACCAAGGCCCCAGTCTTCATTTGTGTCGATCGTAAAATATCAGCTCGTAGGTGGAAGGTAATGAAGCCGTCCAAAAGGGAACAGAAGGACCATCCTCATGTTTTTGGCATTGGCATGTGAAGGAGGTCGGCGAGGCGAGCAGCGGGGCGGCAGATGGTCTGAGAGACGGTGCCACCAGCTCCGTCCAGCCCAGCTGGGTGAGTGCGCACGCACACACACACGCACACACGCACGCGGCAGCCAGAAAACAATGTGCTTCAAGCAACTGTGCTCTTCTGGCCATCTCAGGCGAGACGCCATGACAGGAAGACGTCCTTGCGTCAACACGTCCAACATCTGAGGTCCACATAAGGTCCAACTTGGAAGCTTTCACCGGAAAATCAAGTCAAGGTCAAAAACCCTTGGCTGACTATTTTTGCACGCGTGCTTGGATAAGAAACGCATTAAAGACACAGCATTAGGTACATCCGCAAACGTGCCGCTGTATAAGCCATGCCCCCCCCTCCCCCGCCAAAAAATGCTGACATCACAGCTTTGCGTTCACTCTTACTCCACAACTGCAATATGATTGAGAATATCATGTTTAGACTAGTGGTGGTGCATTTTATTTTTTTTTTGCCTTTTCACTTCGGATCTACGACTTAGGTCAAAATGCAACGGGATGAAACCAAACGTGACTAGTCGCTCATGTTGGCACTTGTTGGAGCACCGAGGAGAAAGAGGAGTTGGCGAGGAAGGAGTGCCCGCAGGCCTGCTGACCTCTATCCAGACCGAGCGGGGACGATATTAGCGCAGCAATTAAAGGAGATGACAGCCGTCAGGCAGGCGGAGACGGATCGCCGACTTCTCTCGAGTGTAATAGCTATTGATTTTTTTTTGGTGCACAAGCCAAACAACACAGCCCGGAGACAGAAAAGAGAAGCAAAGAAAGGGGAGCGCGCAGGTGAGTTGTAAGGGGAGGCGTTCCCCCAGGCTCTGTGCTGGGATGCTCCCATTACGCTCCAGAGATCAGAAGACAAACTCGTAGCTGGAAAAAAAAATGGTTTGGGACGTAAGGAAAATAAGTTTTTTTTTTTTTTTTTTGGTGTACTCAGGAAAATAGGTGCAACGCAATTAATTTAACTAATTCATCTTTATGCAACAGGTTGTTTCATTTTACCACAATTATTCCACAATTTCCGAAGGGAAGAAACACGACGGAATTCCAGAACTCAAAAAAAAGGGTGTTCAATGACGTTCACAGTTTTAAATGCAAAGTTTGATTGTTTCAATCTGATTTTCTGGATGAGAGTCATCTCGAAAACCTGGTCAAGTGAGTTGCAGTTTACGTTTTTTCATTTCACGTATTGGGGGTAAAATGTCTGTTCTTTATACAAGTTGCCAACACGGTGCTAAAATTCTGGCGCATTCCAGCTTTCTACTCATCACATCAGCAAGTTCTATTTTTAAACATTCATCATTTCATGTGAGTAGAAATTCTTCAGGAATGTGGGAATTATAAATGAAGATTATGAAGTCATCGTCATCAGTCATGACAGCAGAGCCACTCGACAAAATGTCTTGACATGATACATCGAACCACAAACGCTGATACTCCTTTTAAAACGGGAGAAGGAGAGAACAAGGTCACACAAATGATTACCCACCACGATGACATCACCTGCGACAGCTCAAGACCAAGGGCCTGGAAATAAATACCTCCGAAAGACCCTCAACAACCTTTGGGGGGGTGGATGAAGACACCCGGTATGAAAATCGATAGCAAGTCGAAAGCCTTAAATAACACTGCTGCTGACGTGCCAGACACATGAGATGAGAAAATGATTTTGGGGGGACTCGGCGTTCTCAACGACAACAACAACAACAACTTTGGATCAGAACATTTCTGTCACTTTGAGGAGAACCTTGGACACAGGAAAAACAAAAACAGAAAAGCGACGTAGGGCGTTTCAAACAAACCGCAACAAAGAAGGGAAAAAAAAAAAGGTTTTAGAAAGTCTCGCTGATGTTCAAAGACCAGCTGGCTCTTTTCTTCTAATAAAGCCGTTATGAATGCAAAAGGCGTTACGTCGCCTTGTTGATTTAAGCCGTGCTGCTTGAATTTGGCTCAAAGCCCCGCACACACGCACACATTAAAAACGGCCTTTTGGGGGGAGAAGTCTCGGACAAAGCGTTGCTTTCCATTGTTCTCACGCTCCACTCCAAACATAAAAATGTTTGCTTACTTTCGGCAATAAGCTACTTAGCATTTAGCCAATTACAATTAAAAGCGAAAGCGCGCCTTTCGACGCAAGAGTACATTGGAGAGATGAAATAACGACACGGAATGAAGCTCGATGCTAAATACCGACACCACGATCGTTTTGAATCTCACGATTGGTATTTGCTTGTCTGCCATGTTGTTGGGGAGGTGAAAGCTTGGCTTGAAGCGGGAAAGCTCGCCGTGCGATTGGTGTTCATTTTGCATCGTTTTTGTTTTCTGTACCACTCGAATTGGTTCAAATTTTCGTCACTGCCTAATTGTGTGCTCTTTCATTTTGTGACCCGCACCGGTTTGCTTTCGCTAAAACATCACTGGCTTACCCTAGCATTAGCCTCAAGGCTAGATCGCACACATAAGTGAAAGCAAGACAGAAAAAAAAGGATCTTACTTTTTTTTTTTACTTGCTTTTTAGTGACAAGTCGATATTTTGCAAAGGGACGTGGTGGATGGGGAGCGGCAAGTTATGCCAGTGAAACGGCGCAAGTAATTACAGGCTGTCAAAAAAGTCAACATTGATGTAACTGATAAGAAGTGAGTTTTTATCTGGTCGGAAAGTCGCAAGCCTCATCAAAGAGTGCGGAGCCCGGGGTTCACTACGGGACAAGGAGGCAAAGCGTAACGTCACTTTTTCCCCTCATTTTTTTTTCACATTTTCCTCAAAACACCGAGCCAGCGGTTGTCGTCCGCAGTAGCTGACTAAATTCACTTGGCTCAGACATACGAAGGAGGACGCGCTTCGTAATCTCTGCCAGATTCGTGGCAGTCGCATGCTGCTGCTCTCGTGAGACGGCGAGCCACAAACTACAGGCTGGATACCTTAAAGCAGGGGTGTCAAACTCTTTTTTGTCACGGGCCACATTGTTGCTACTGTTTCCCTTGGAGGGGCCGTTATGACTGTTGTCAAACCAATTGTTTCACCACCGCCACCACCAGATTGATGGATAACTTGTTTTGAATTCAGAAGTCAAGAATAATGGCTTGTTCAAATATTGTGATCATGGATTAGATGAGACAATTTGAAATTTTGGCTCAGACTTCAGCAAGCATCATGGATGTTGACATGCGTGATTTGCTTTCGCGGGCCACATAAAATGATGTGGTGGGCCAGATCTGGCCCCCGGGCCTTGACTTTGACACAGTGCCTTAAAGCAGCATCGTAAATCATCCGTGATGTCTCGCACACTGCAAAAAACAAAAACAAAAAGGGGCCATTTGCACGCATTATTAGCTTGGATATGTTGTTGGGAGCCCCCCCTGCTGTGCGCCAGCGTGTGTCCGCCTCTTACGATCCCACGCTAAAGGACGCAACTCCCCCTACGCCCACCACCGTCGCTTCTTACGTCGTAATTTCACCAGTGGGGGG
>CAAKHF010018765.1:22388-33954 GCA_901007745.1 Hippocampus kuda | reverse complement strand
GGGAGGGGGAGAAGGTGGGGGACTAGCTTCAGAGCGTATTTTCATCAGGGGAAGGTCAAGATAGCAGATGTTGTTTTGGTAGCAGGCTGCCCAAGAATTTAAGACAGCCTTGAGTCCGTGGCTAGTGTCTCTTTAATGGCGTCGATCAGTCAAATCCGTGGTTTCAGTCAATATTTGAGGACAGATTCCAGTTTCTCCAAGTTCTTGACCATCTTGCAGAGACGCTCCAAAACCGCAACAGTTTGTGGTTGAGCACAGTCTGAGTGTTGGACATCCGCACTATACCATCCTTAGACCAGCAGCCTCCTCACTTCCAATCGAGCCGCTCCCGTCGGTTGAATTTTGCGATAGATCAGGGAACTGCTAACACCAAACAGCAGCATACCTGTTATCGGAGGGCCGAAAATGTAGATGTCATCCACATCCTCAACGGAGAGTGTTGACAGGCACACCATTCTCCGCTTCCTCCAAGGAGGGTGTACCCAGCAGCGAAAGTCCCCGAGGGGCAAGTAGGCTCCCCACTGCCTGCTCTTCTCATCGAGAAAATTTTGTCGATGGCATCGAGAGACCAGCCAACCAATACCATGATTGTTTTTAGGATGAAAGTACGACAGGAGGCTAGGAAAAGTCAGACAAAGACAGCACAAGGACTGAGTGGCGAGCAGGGAAAGGTGGGGGTGGGGCGGGGGACAGGACGAGAAAGCAAAAGCGTCCGCCTTCGTCGAGAGCCAAGCAAGTTAAATGATCTTTTTGAAAACGGGGCTTCAGGCTTCACTGTTTCCGTATGATAGACATTTACAAGTAAAACCAAGTCGGCATAGGAAAGTGACAAATTATATTTTTTCTTCACTGGTGTATTTTCCATTAATATTTTTCTCAATTTAGGCCGAGCATATTACACACTCACCTCATGAGATGAGATCAAATGGAGGCACTTTTACAAGCGCTTCTCAGCATAGAGTTGTGAAGTTATAGACGACTGCAAACACAAGACTGTCAATCAAAACGGTATTCTTAGCAGGCAAAAAGTACCTGTATTACCTCCCATTAGATCAGTGCTTCTCCATTATTTTCTGTTACCCCCCCCGAACGAGAAGAAGACCATTTGTGCCCCTCCACCCCGCCGCCACGATAATGATCATTTGCCTATAAAATTGTTATAACTACACTTCTGCATTACATTGTATTCTTATTAACATTAAAGAAAAGAGAAAAATATAGTTCAATTTACAGCAAAGCATAACTTTATTAGCATTGTTTTTTAGTCTGTAACAGAAAAGATTTTAAATGCAGTTTGCCTGAAAAAAGATCTTTGTTTATGAGCAGAACATATAAAATACTTTAGTCTATAAAACAAAAATGAACAAAACCAGGTGTGATTTTTTTAATCGTTATTATTTTTAATCAAAATGAGGAGGTAGGGATTAATGGTGATGATGAGCATGTTTTGCAGTGTACAACTTTTCCAGGGTCTTATCAGCGTGATTGAGGAGTAATGTCTTTAAGTGACGCCTTGATTTATTTGGCTTCATGCTGTCCGCTGCCAGCATTTTTGGACACAGTAAACACATCGGCTTTTCTTCGTCTCCCGCTGTAGTCACAGTGAAGCCAAGCGCTACATCCACTTCGTCATGTTTCCCCCTCTTAGCTTTGGAGTGACTTTCTTTTGTCTCATTATCTTCGTCTCTCTCCGCCTTTGTATTCATCTTGTCTCTTGAGGGTTTGTTAACTGCATTTCATATCGCCTGCTCGGTGAAAAAAAACAAACAAACCCTACACAGTAGGGCTAATAATCCCTGCGCACTTTCTGACAATGAGGGTGCCACTGCCAGCTGCTGTAGTGGATGTGCAATTACACTTTATTCTATTCTCTTCAGCAAAAAAAGCGTGTTCCCTAGAGTCACACGCCCCCGGCATTGCATCGTGCCCCCCACTGTTTGAGAAGGATTGCATTAGATTATGCAGGTGGGACTGGTCCCATGCAGGCTAATAGTGTAACATGCTCAGGACTGCATGGGCTGTTCAGGAGAAATGCAGTAATACAGTTTTAATGTTGAGAGTTTTTATGGTGTCAGTCAAGAGCAGGTTTGAATCTGTAACAATTCCTGCCAGGCCTTACAGAATATGTCGTAGGACGTTGCTAATGATTTAATTGAGGCAAAATTACGATTACGAGATATTGTGGCTATTAAAGGGAAACCAGATTGTGTCTGTCAGCAGGGAACCTCAGCAGTTTACCAGACTGTGTCGCCTTGTAGAATATGTCACAAGTGCAAAAGTCATTGATATTTTTTGCCATAGGAGACTCATAAAAGTTTTTTTTTCTTATAAGTTGCAGAGTTGTTTCTTTTTTAGTCTAGATCATGGTTTCCAGAGGAGGCCAATCAAAGGCAGTTAAAATGATGTTTAACTTGAGTGTGCCTCCAGAGGAACACACTTCTTATTTTTAGCATTAACATGCTTTGATTCAAGACAGGCAATCTTTGTGAGGTGTACCGTGAAGCTGTCTTTGGTTTACAGACATGAGCTGCTCGCTCGCACGAGTGTTTATGTGTATTGTGCACAATCAAAGCAGCGAGTGTGCTTGCTAAGCTGAACATGGCAAAAAATCTATTGACAGCTGAGTCCTCTGAGCTTGAGATGAGCCAACATTTGCAGGGATCCATGACACCAGTGAATAATCCTAATGGGGTTTTGCCTGAAATCCTGGGGCAGGCTCTCTTATCTGATGCCACTTTGCACTTATCAGTGCATTTGACACATGGATCGTGTTTCATTAAGCCGCATGGCCAAGCTGACAGGGGGCTTACTAAACCTGATTTGGCGTCTCCCCCTTTGTGTTAGTGGTTTTAGTGGAAATGGCAAGCAGGACAATTCTACCCCGATTATAGACAGTGTCTTTTCTTCCTGTTTGTAACAAGACTTCAGAGCGTTGACAGAACGTCTGCCCCAAGAGAATGATGTCACCGTTTTTCAGTGAAACTGGTCAGAGACTTTAATTGTCTGCATAGAAATAAAACTACATGGCTGTTCTAGTAAATTGTGCGATCGTATGAGGCATGCGGTGGCTGTCTGAGGCTTACAAGGGCTGCTTTCATCATCTGTTGTCACATCTGCAGTGAATCATGTGATGACTGATGATATCATGATGGCCTTTTCGCCTCACGGTGCTGAGTGAAATAGCTCTCCTGGCTTGTCTGACGGTACGCGCACACGGAGTTGCTTGTTAGGTGTTATTAACAACCATTAAATTACTGTCAGCCCTACATTAATTTTGGAATCATATTTTTTGTGGTGTAGTATGACAATGCCCCCTGTTGTGCCATCATAACCAAAGGTTTGTAATTTAGGGGCTGTGCACGCAACACTCTTTTCAAATGAAAATAGAAATGGCCATTATTGTTTTTGATGCTTGGATCTGGATGTATTTCTTGTATTTCCTGCATTATCCATCTATCTCTCTTTCTCTTTCTCTCTTTCAAGCAGCATGGGTTATTTTCTTTGAGAAAATAAAAATGGCTTCTGTGAAAACGGGAGTATTCATTGCAGGACAACAAAAGTGCTTTTGTAGTGGCTTTCAGGACTGCTTTTCCAGATAAGAATACATTATCTATCATGTTCATGTATTGAACTGAGTCATGGCCATCAAATTCTACCAACGCAACACAATGCCACTTAAAAGCACAAAATGACTTTTGAAGTGAATGGAGCGCATTGCGTGCCATGCGCTTCGTCTGACGTAAATAAGTGTCATGTTGAAATAGCTCACAAGCTTTTCTATCCTGTATTCTGTCCTCCAGCTGACCCCGGGTGGGAAAGCAGCTCAGGCTGGTGTCGGCGTTGGCGACTGGGTCGTCTCTATTGATGACCTTAACTCAGAGGACTTGACCCACGTGGAGGCCCAAAACAAGATCAGAGCAGCATCAGACTCCCTCACTCTAACCCTTAACAGGCAAGTCAGTTTGCAAAGATGCAACAAGGAATTTAGTTACATTTGATCTCAGTCAAATGCATCATATAATTCACTGCACATTAATATCCATTTTATACTCTACTAGATGAGCTATCACAGCACCCTCAAAATATGTAGCAAATATGCGAGGTAAAATTATCGCTCACAACGTTTGACCCACAGATAATAGTCAGCTACAATGCAAAGGTGTAGCAAAAATGATGCTTTGACAAAGGTAGGTTTTCCCTGTAAAATGATTTTGTTAGACAGTCATTCATTACAAACATAGATACAGTATAGATATTGATCGTATGGTTGTAGTTTGCAAGTCATAGTGAAGTGCATGCAGTGGCCTTTAGAGCTCTGGTTAATAAAAAAAACAAAAAAACAAAAACAAAATGGTAAATGGATTAATGCACTTTGTTGAAGAACTTGAGCCAGAAAATGTTTTTATGTTTGCAGTCATTTTAATTAAAAGTGGTTGACCTTCATACAAGCAACACTTAAAAATTGCCTATGGAGATTCTGCCAAGAATTTCCGGCGGAGAAAGTATCTCCTCAGACTGCAAAGCAAAACTGATTCATGTGGTGTATAATTAACAGGGGGAAAAAAAAATAAGACCACCCACCCAAAGGAAGATGGACTGTTTTGAGGTTTGTATAAAATGAGAACGTATTGACTTGTCAAGTCATAAACATGAGCCGGGATGCTGTCAGGAGACTCATTTAGATTTTGCGATCCCCATAAGTTCAGTTGTTGTGATCACAGCTGTTGCTTAGCCAATATCCCCCACCCCCCCAATCCAGCTCTCTTTGGATTTGCCTGCCAACACACTCGGGCTGATATGTACTGACAAATCTTTCACTATGTTTCCCTTTGATTTTCAAGATAGCGGAGCCAGAACTTCAAAGAGATTCCAAGTCTTCTATTCTCGTGCATACAATTCAAATATAGAATCTATTTCCCCATAGGCACACCCGCCTCAAAAAAACGATTTAATCCGTCTAAGGGTCAGACAGTCCCCCTCCTAAAACACTAATGGAAGTTGCCAAGTACCGTTTGAGGAAGTTGCTGAAGGCGACTTCATTTCTTGTACGAGAACATTCGTAATTGTTGTTTAGGTCTTTACCGCTACCATTAATTCAAGTATTTTTATTTTTATCTTTTTTGTCATGCGAAAGATGCTGAAGTCAAGCATGACAGTAGTTTGACTTGTGACGTTTTGTGGGACTTAAGCGCACGATAAAAATTCCCTTTCTGCTGATCATACTTGAAATGTTTAAGCCTGTCCTGAAATTTCACCTAAAAGCCAAATATCCCTAACTGTTTGTGAGTAGTGTTAGATATGTGTATGCAGCAGAGGTCCCCAACCTTTTTTGACAATATTTTCAGGGCCGGATAGATAGAACAATATAATATGATATGTCCTGCATGAAAAGTGTGGTATTTTCGAAACAATAATAAACACGAATCATGACATGAGGAACGTCCTATCTGGCCGCAACATTCTCTGGTCGCCATGGTAACGTTGCCTTCAAAATAAGATACGCCGCAAATAAAAAGTGCATGAAAAATACGACTCACCATCGCCGCTTACTATCCAGAGTAGGCTTGGTGCGTGTGAATCTCCCGTTGAGATAAAGCCGTATTTGAAATAAGACTCCTGATACTGTCTATTAAATGTAGCCTTCGCTTTCTTGAAAGTCGTAGGCTCCTCTTATGTCTCCTGGCTGGGCCTTTTCTCCTTCCTGAAAAAAAACGTCTCAAAGACGTTTGTTTTTCATGCGGTAACCTATCACATGACTGAGAAGCGCGCATTCACCTGCGTCATGAGTGACATATTGTCGACTGATATAACAGAGAATCCGGTAATTTTTCAAAATAAAACATCTTTCAGATTCAGAAATGAATAAAACAGAAAGAATGTAAGTTATTTATTCTTTCTGTGCGGCCCGGCACCAAATGACCCACGGACCGGTACTGGTCCGTGGCCCGGCGATTGAGGACCCCTGTTTTACAGTATTTATGCATGTGTGCGTGTGCGTGTGCGTGTGTGTGTGTGTGTGTGTGTGTATATATAATATATATATGTGTGTGTGTGTTACTGAAACACTTCCCAAAGAGACATTGTTGGCAGTTGTTTGCTCGTACATTGGCAATCATCCATCTTTTGCTTTTGTGCTGAGAGAGGAGGGCAGCTGCACACTGATGAGGGATGGGCACCTTTATTTATCTATTTATTTACTTACATTGCCGATGACCCTTTTACATTGTTTTATCCCGAAATTTTACTGGATTCATAAATATTTGTTGTGGTAACATCTTTTCCTAAAAAGAGCAAAATAAAAGTGCAGTGCTTTTACTAGGTGTATTTATGTCCAACAGTAAACCAAGCATAATTGTGAAAATCATAAACTTGGATCAATGATAATAATGTCTCATTTTAAAAGCATCCACATTTTTTATGAGGTAGGCTTGCCTCATGCAATTAATTGCTTCATGAAATGAGGTCAAACCTCATTGAGCTGGTTTGTTCAATCTCACGGGTCAATCTCAATCCAGGCAAACTCATTCCCCTGCAAAATACAAATTGTCTCGGCTTTTTTTTTTTCTCACTAGTGTCGAATAAAAACCTCAAAACAGCGATGACACATCTTTTTTTCCATGCTTGAAGTGTGGCTCATCAAATTATGGGTTAGGACTATGCTCTGCCTGCCGCTCACTGTATCTGCTGTCTTTTAGCGGCTCTTAATCAGGGCTTGAAAAGGCAAACATAAGCTTAGTTAGTCATCCCTCATTCTTACAGGAAGCAACCATTGTTTGTGTTTACGGGGCGCCAAAAAATGTAAGTGACTTTAGATGCAAGTTGATTCTTGTTGTAAACTGTTACAGCTTCGTGTCAGTGGTACTTTGGTGCGAGGTAACGCATTTGGATCAACAGACAACTGTGGCACTCCACTCAGTGAAGGCAAAGCAGAAATATGCATTCCGGGATTAAAGTTAAAACGTGCGGTGCATTTGAGTTGAGTGGGAGGTGATGGGGACAGCAATGTGGAAAGAGTAACACTGCAGACTCGTGCAGTAGCTTTTTGCTATTTTCTTGCACGCCGCCATTGTGGTTATATAACACACTCCCCCCACCCAAAAAATGTGCATGCTTTCTGTGTTTCTGTGGTTGAAATTTGTTCAGGAAGTTTTCATCTCAGGGTCAGCGCGATCTCAAGTCATCACTGTTGATAAATTCCACTCGAATGTCCTTTTTGGATTCTTTTGTTTATTCTGACCAGGGCTGGAACTAATAATTATTTGTATCATTAATTATTCTGTCAATTATTTTGCTGTTTAATCAATTACTCTGATTTAAAAAAAAATGTTTCCATTCCATTATTTAAATACAGGATATTATTTCACATTGACGGTGCAGAAAGTGCACCAACTTACTTTGTAAATCAATTATGAGTCCGTTATGGGGTTGTTGTGTAGCATTTTAGAAAATTGGCAATTGTTTGATCATTGCTTTCCAAAGTAAAATCAGACGTTTGCAACTGTCAAATTTGGGTTCGAAACAAAGATAGAATCAGTCAGCTTTAATGGAGGACGACAGGAATCTGAGTGTTTACTTTTAAGAATTTAAAATTCAGACGATTGACAATTTTATCTGAAACTTTTTATTTGATTTTTTTTTAACAATTGATTCATCCAAATAAGTATTGATTAATTTGATAAGCGATTAGTTGTCAATTAATCATTGCACCTCTAATTCTGTCAGTTGAGACGTTCGGTCACTATGGGATAATTCAGTGTTTTGATTATACCATTAAGAATTTTGACTTTATTCACGGGATTCATTCCTATGCACATGATGTCTGCGAGATTTTGTTGTATTTCAATTTCGGATATACAATTGCTGTGTTTTGTGATGGTTCCCTTTACGGAAGATGGCCCCAACTCATGCCCCTGTGCTTTCTCCACAGAGCTGTCAACAAGGTTGATGCAGAGCAGAAGGTAAGCCTGCATTCGTCTGTCGTTTCCACTCACCACATCTGCACAAGCAGTTTGTTACTTACTAAAGTGCCTTGACTGAGACTTTCTGTAATTGTTGCTCTCGTTTGACCCGAACTTTGTGTGGTGCCACTTTGGCTTAAAAGCAATGTGATTGGCCCGAGTCACCTGTCAAAGCTCTGACAGCGTCCAGAGGCTGCGCCTTAGCGAAGCATCGGCACGCCACTGAATCCCTTCGCCGGATGGAGTGGCGTGAAAGATGCTTTGGAATTTCCTGTCTTTTATTCTGTGTGCGATGCCTTACATTCCCTCTGATACCAGACTGAAAGTGGTTGTGACACATTTAGTTTTGCCGTCACGTTTCTCAAGAGCCACTTGGCTGGCTGATTACAGTTTGAAAGGCACAGCGGTGTCATGAACCGCCTGGTGCTATGCTCTGTTCTTAGGACAGCAGCTGGGACGTGATACTTCCACAAAGTCAACGCTGCGTTTTAGAGGCTGTCCTTTTCAGTTTGTGCAGGACACTGATTGCAAAAATGATTTGATGCGTGACAATTTCTCACGATGGCCACTTTCATTTGATCATTTTGAAATCATATTTGGGCCACACAAATAAATTGCATGGCTCTTGAGCACATATTCTTTGCGCAGGAAAAATGAGTAGTTCATCATTCGTGTGGAGAAACTATCCGTCTTCAAATAAAGTTCAGTTCACGAAATGATGTCTGTGTGCTTGTCAAACTTCTAACTGCATGCTGTGTGCTGTGTTGCATTCTCTCCCTCTCGACACTACGTAGGGCTCACGCGCCGAGGCTAGCGTACAGCCCAAGTACTCCTTTGCCCCGAGCACCACCATTAACAAGATGGCGAGGCCTTTCTCAGCAGGGGGCGCTAGTGCAGGACCTGTCATAAAGCCTGTGGCCTACTCACCTAAACTTAACACGCCTCGCTCTCAGGGCCGGGCCGGTGTGCTGCAACCACAGAACGGGTAGGTGCGGCAAACGACAAACATGCGCTCTTGTCAAAATACACGACCACGATACATGACACATTTCTTCTCTGGTTGCACTTTTATCTGACTTAGAGGTTGTCTCCCTTGGCTTCAAATACAGTATGGAACTTATTTCCAGGAATCGGGAGAGAAATGTCACATAAACCACTTTTAAGGGCCTCTGAGGTGCCTTTCATTTTTTTTTATGTCCTCTCTTCACATAGAGCTTCACTCAAGCGTGACATGATCAAATATTTCCATTTGGCTAGGCTTTTTGTTTGACCAGTTTCTGCACATTTTTTAAGTTATCAACAATACTTAAGTTTACGTAAAAAAATAACTTGGTTTCCACTGAAATTATGTCATCCAATAAAACCCCAGCCAAGGCAAAGGAATGGAAAAGCGATGTCCTTAATAGGAATACGCATTGAGCTCCACCTTCTTGATACCTTGTGGACAAAATTAATTCATAAATCAATTAATCAGTGCGTCGTTAAAAAATTTCTATACTAAGGAACATGCTCTTTTGCAATGGTATTTGTGTATTCTTTTTGTTTTTTTTTTTCTTTTAATCACAATTGTTTTAACATATTGTAACATGAAATGCTTTATGGCTAACGAAAGGAAATCCAGACCTGCTGAGGAGAAGATGGTTAAACACTAAACCTTTTTACAGCATGCTAACATCAGGATGTCAAAAGTCTCGAAACGGTCCGTCGAGCAAAGGTCGACACGGCTGAAGCAATGTGGAGATTCACGTGCTAATTTTCCTGGCCCGTGTGATCACATGGATGTTTTGGGCAAACACACTTTATTCCTTTTCCACTGGTCTGTGCGATTACAATCATGAGATCGGAAAATCTTTTTTTGTGTATGTTCTGAGCTCCTCTTTCAAGACCAGTTTTGTTGTAAACAGAATAATGCTGCCCAGAGAACTTCGGCCAAGCCTGTGCGGATGGTGATCTTTGAGACCACAGTCTAGTCCGAGGGTCGGCAATCCGCGGACTAGACGGACTAGACGGCTCTTTAGCGCCACCCTATTGGCCCTCGATGCTTTTTCAAAAATGTGTGAAATTGGAAAAAGATGGAGAAGGGAAATATATTTTTTGTTTTAATATGGTTGATGTAGGAGGAAAAACATGACACACACATTCTTAACGTTTTCTAATGCTGTAAAAATTAATTTTCAATATTTCTGTTGACGAAGATTTGCGTCATAGCCTGCGACACACGTTTCTATTAGCAGGGTGGGATGCCAGGCAGGTGGCTGTTGCAAAACAAAAAACAAAAACGGCCTTTCATGTACAATTCACCGAGGGTACTGGCAAAGATTGGGAATCTGGAGGACCGATAGAAGCATTTTAAAACGGTACACGTGAGCTACGTAGTTAACACACGTGCGCAAACGCACGCGTGCTGTAACGGGTCGATCATGGGAGGTTGGTTGATCGAAAAGTAGATCTTCAGTCTTAAAAGGTTGGGCACCCCTGCTCTACAGGATGCAGTGCAGGGGAAAAAAACCCATTTAATCAGGAAGGCTCATTGTGTATTTGTAGCCAACTTAGTCATTTTGATAGTAGGCTAATATAGATACATACAGCATGTGTTTCCTTCATTACAAGGCTTATAGAAGGCTTTTTTTTTGTTTTGTTTTTTTGTGGCTCCAGGCATATTTGTTTTTTGCTATTTTTTGTCGAATATGGCTCCTTCAACATTTTGGGTTGCCGGCCCCTGGTCTAGTCGATTCTGCTAACAGTCAAGCAGTGCACTCATGTTTGCCTAAACTGATTCAAGGCGCAATTCATCGTCAATCAGTTCCACACAATCACAATAATTTCCGCCATCAATGAATCTATTATTATGGCCATCCTGAGTTTTTAATGATGTAGAACGTTAGCAGTATGACATCACAGCGTCTCCTTGATTACACGAATGTAGTTGCTGTTAATTTGGGTCACAGTAATCGCGCAACTTGTGCCGCCAGTGGCGGATGTGGCTTGATGCTCTGTTGAACCAGCTCGACTCATCAATTCTGCGGAGCTGCCCACAACTTGGAAACCTTGGTGCTGGATTATTTAAGCAGACTGTCTCACTGGAGTGCTCCTCGCGGTTGGTTGGCGTGTGGCAGAATTGCCTTGCTGTGCAGAAAGATAACGACTAGTTGAGATGAAGCCATCGCTGGATCTGCCTAAACTTGTACCATTTTGGATGACAGCCTGTTATTTCAACATGGGCACTTTGTGTGTAGAGCACCCAAGTTGTTGTTGGAGACTGAATCACAGCACAAGAGGACAACGTGAGAATGACTGCGGCACTGTGGAAGTGCTGTGTTTGGGCAAGCGCCAAAGCCATTTACATAACTCTTGAAAAGCATTTGCGTACGTTGCTGAGAGCATCGCAATGACAAATGTTTTGTGCCAAATCGTTATGGCTCAGCGTGAACAACAGATAGGCCTGACAGGCGCACAATGCAGTCTCTCTCTCGCAGAGCCCACCGACGATAAAAGCATGCCTCTGCTTAACTCTTGGCATGTTTGCTGCATTCGGATGATGGCTCCGGTTTTGCACAAATTCTGTTCTCATCCCCCCCCCCCCCCCCCCCTGAAAACGGTGTTCTGAC
>CAAKHF010018765.1:5114-22368 GCA_901007745.1 Hippocampus kuda | reverse complement strand
CTTCTTTTCTCTTTTTGCTTTTCCTCTCTTCTTTCAACTTTGCAGATGGAGACTCTTGAAAAGTTAGTACATTTCCTTCCCTCTTAGCTCCTTAATTACAAATAGTAATATTTTTTATGATAATAATGTTGTGATGTTACAAGAAAAAGTTTTAATAGTGGATTACAAGAATTTTATCAAGTGTCAAAATTTCCTAACACCAATACAAACGCAGCATTCTGAACCTCACCGAGATCGTCATAAAATCCTTCATTAAATCGCAATTGCGTTTCATCAAATTATAAATTCAGTCTCTTCTTATTACTTTTTAACATTCTGCTCGTAATTCCAATGTTTGTAAATATTTTGTAACTCTCACTTGCTTGCCAATTTTTTTTCCCTTTCTTCCCTTCTTAGCACTAATAAATCTTCGTAATGCTCGGGGCTGCAAACTACATAAGTGCAATAATGGGTGTTTTGTTCAATTAATCTCTCTGACAGCGTTGAAACCAAACGAACCATTTGAAACGACGGACATAACGGCAATAAAATAAGTGAATATCTCAAATTAACTGAGGCAACACCGATGATCCGTTTTAGACAAGTGACATGAAACGGTACAATTCCCCAAGTCATCCCCGTTGATGATCTGTCACGGTACACTGTGGTGCTTCGGCACCCTGGTTGGGGATCACTCTTTAGCATTTCAGACAGTTTGCTAGTTTTTCCCCCACTGCCATCTCATTGTGATCTTTGCGACACCTTTTATGCACTCGTGGAGACTGCCAGAATCTTTTGTCGACACCATTTCTGCTATTTATGTTCATTTGTAGTTCATCGTCATCATCACTCTCTCTCCCCCGCTGTTGATCTCAATCTTGTCTTTTTGGTCTGTTCTGTAGGGTTGAACCTACCTTCTATGATATGTGCCAATCATCCAAGTAAGGGGCCTGTGCATGCAGATTGCTTGGTTGGTGTGTACGTGTTAAGACGCACCTATAGATGTATTTATTTATTTATTTATTTATTTTTTTGGGGGGGGGGAGTCAGTTGGGTCAGATATGGTTGAATTAAAAGCCTTGTGGCCCACATTCCTCACATTCATTGTAGTTATCGCATGATCAATTCTGGATGTCCTGTGTTCAACATGGCCTGCTTGTCTGGTGTTTGTGAACAGGTCGTCCGGTCTCTAGTTTAATGCCTGCCGTGGGCTGCTGGTTATGCTTATGTTAGGCACAGCCTCAGGATGGAGAGCATGCCCTGTTTTATCCCCAACGACCGCAGCAAAAAGAGGTTGATCCAGGACACAGAGGACTGGCAGCCTCGCACCGGTACCACGCAGTCACGCTCTTTCCGCATCCTGGCCCAGCTCACTGGCACTGACTTCAGTAAGTCCGGGACCAGGCCTGGCATGTTCACGTTGTAGATGGACTACTCGTGTGAGTGGGTGACTGAATAGAACATTTGTTTTGGAGCTCACTGAGAGCGAACAAAAAGCAACAATAGATTTAATTCACGAGTGAAACACGCGAGCCAAATCAACAGCCACCCATAATGCATTTTGATATCGCAAATCTACAATTGCCCTCCATTTTACGACATTCATATACCTGTCAAGTACTGGAAGTTTGGATCAAATAGTTGAAACTTTGAAAATGTTTTGAAATTCATTTTTATGTCAACTTCCATTATCCATCGCTAAACATAGACACATTATTGTGTACCGTACTAACTTATTTTATGTTTGTTATTGCAAATTTTCATTTCTTTACAGCATAATCAGGTCTCCCTTTTTTTTTTTAAATTATAATTTAAAATCTATATTTTTCTGCATTTCAAAGGAGCTGGGCAAACTAGAAAAGAAGGTCAATTAATCCCGCAGCACTTTCATTTGACTTTAGAAAGTTTAAGAACCCTGCATTAAGAGTCTCTTTCTCTCTGCAAAACTTGCTTGTAATAAAACAAGTGAAGTGGGCTTATTGTTTCACTTCGATGCCGAGTGCACTCTAGGTTATTTTCAGAGTTGCAGTAAGTTTCCTCCATTTTGCACTGTTGGCTAAGCTTTGGCTAAGCACCACAGGAAGAATTCAAGCTTTCTGACCAGTTAACCCTGCAAATTGTCCCGCTAATTGTTGCATCGAGAATTAACTCTATTCCAAAATGTGCACCGCATCACTTTTAATGTTTTAATGACTTTTGTCGCAGTAGTCATGACATGAAACTGGTCGGACCGATAGTTGTCCACGACTTTGGAGAAGTTATGAAGCTATTCGTGTCCTCTCAAACACTGCAGTCCAAGTCCACAGGAAGAACTTTCACCTGTCATTCCTACATTGGTCACAAGAAAAGCACAATCTTGTTTTTTGACTCATCCATTTTGATCCTAGGTGTGTGTCACCTTGACTAATGTGCGTATGTGTGTGTTTCCTGCATCTTGCAGTGCAGGACCCAGATGATGAAACCATGAAGAGGGCCAGGTAAAGCCTGAGCGCAGTTCTTAGTGGTTCAGTACTTGTTTCAGTGTGGGCTAGTTTAGCATGTACTGTGTGCATGTGCGTGTGTGTATGCAAGGTTCAGTTTGTAGGTCCAACATAATAATTTGTAATTGTTTTGAAGGAGGCTCAATCTGCAACCCCTCTGGTGTATCTGTGCTTTGAACTCATTTTGCCTCTTTGCTTTCTCCTCCATATAATGTTTCCTTTTGTCCATGTGTTCCTCTCTTCTTTGCGGGCAGGGAAAAGTTCCTCACTGAGATTCAGAGCCCCCGTTACGCCCGTCTGAGGGATTGGCACCACGACAGGTCGGCTCGCGCCCTAAATATCAAATCCTGAACGACACCGCACGCCGAGCCTGTTACACTTAGTCGCATCTCAAAGACGACGAAGATAGCCAACCATCAGGTGGCAGATAACTTGACACAGATGGGACGGCGACAAAGAAATTTTGAGGGGGGGGGGCTGTGTAAAGAATCCCAAACGCTCGGCAATTTAGCCAACATGACAAAGCTTTAAAGTGGAACGTTGCAAACTGAGCCAAGTGTTCAGACCAGTGGGCCACTGCCTGAAGTCCTAGTTTCAATCCGACTGAGCTAGTGAGGGAAACTCGTGTGCGCGGATTCAAGGGGGGGGGGGTGAGTTTTCCACTATGAGTTTTCATTTCTAACCATCTCATCTTGTGTGTGTGTGTCCCCAAACATTAAGAAAGAAACCACCAAGCTGTACCTGACTCTTTGTTTTCCCCTTTCTTGTCATCAGAAATACAAAACATCTTTCAAAAACATCGTCTTGCCTTTCTCTTATTTTGTGTGTGCTTCTTTTCTTTCAAGTTTCCTTCTTTCATTATGCGAGCCGCCATCTTTGCATCTCATTTCTTGGCGTTCAGTGCAGCCTCCTGGTGAGCTCACCTTGCACAGGCTTGACTTGATAGGTCGTCTGTTCGCACTTCACACTTCTATTGCCTCATGGAGAAAAATAGTTGTGCAATTAGTCATGAAAACTTCAACCAAATGCATGAACATGCGTCATTAAACAACTTTGTGGGATAAAGAAAAAAAAAAAACAGCCTGTAGTCAAACATGAACTCTCCAGCCAGAAATAATTGGAATGTAAAAGCTAGTACTGCTCCACATGAATTCTATTGAAATCCTTTTGGTTCGTTCTCTTAGGAACTGTGGTAATCAAAGAAAACGGCGCCCTCAGAAAGCGATTTCGGCTTTAATGATTTGACTTCTATTTTTCAGACTTTAAGTCGCTCTGGAGCAGAAGTCGCATTTTTTTGAGGAAAAAAATTATACAGTGTATGTCATATCGCGTCTTCATAAATGAACTCAAGGGAAAATAAAAGCTAAAATTCCAAATAGGCCAAATAGTCTCTTGGTCAACAAAAAGTATTCAAATGGAGACTTAATAAATAGTTTGCATGAGTAGGACGTCATTTCTTTGACACAAAAGCAGGAAGTACAGTAGTTGTGGCTGTAGTACGACTAAAACACGTACACTTGCTAGTGATTTGATGCGAATGAGAGAACGGGAATGTGACCGTAAATAGGAAGGAATTTGCATTAAAGATGATATATTGAAGAACTGACAGCCTGTATTGGCCTGGCATTGCGAACAAGTGTGGAATTACTACTTACCCAAACATTTTGACAGATTTTTGAGTGGCATGTACCACATACGTACAATCGGTTTGTGGTCAGTAAGCACAACTAGAATTCATTCATATGTCGGTTTTTGAGAAAATGGTTTTGAAATGTGCCTGTTAGAAGAAGAAAACACAGAAGTAGCAGTCATGGCAACTAATGTGTGACATACAGCATGTCGTGAGTATGCTACCAAACGGGGATTTACTGCTTACAGCACCAAAAGGTGCAATAACATCCCAGGATTTGGCCACCTTTGGCCACAATGCGATGCAGAATTCTAGTTAAGGTAAGCCATTTTAACATTAAAAGGAAAAAAAAATCCATAGTTAGAAACAGAAGTTTCGAATCCCAGCAGAACTCGTTCGATGCCGTTGACAGAGTTAGGGAAAGGGGATTTTGGGTGACAAACCGAGCTCTAATTTTAAGATATACTTGTCGTAGCTACAAGTCACACCCGAGCACAAGTCGAAGGACAAGCCAAAGTATGATTTAGAGTCCTAAAGATACGCTATTACTTTGTCAAAGGAGTTATTGGTGGCGCGAAATGTGACCAATGAAGAAAAGTATTGCCCACTTAATAAAATCATTGGCGTATATCTGACCACCTCTTGAAAATGAGCTGGAAAAACTTTCTGACATTTTGCTTTGGATACATTACTGTAGTTTTGTGGCAAAACATAGTGATTCTGAAGTGGGATGGATATATATATATATATATGTATATATATGTATATATGTATATGTATGTATATATATATATATATATATATATATATATATATATATATATATATATATTGTGTGTGTGTGTGTGTAGATAATACACACATATATTACAGAGGAAGTCAACTCCAAAATGTTCTGTCCAATCATATGTTCAATGCACCCCCGTAAGGCAAAAACACAACATGCTAATGATTATTGCATTAGTGGAATATGAATTAAGCCGCAAAATTCACCCATTTTTCTCCATCTCAGTGGGTGGCCATTTGGTCACTTGCTGTTGACTGAAAATGACATCACAGTCGCTCAGGTTGCAAATGTCACATGACCAAACATAGAAACCCGGGGAGTCGTGATGGGTTGGCTTTCACACTTTGTGATCAGAAATAGGGAAAAGCAAAATTTATATATGCCAAATATCATGATTTTTTCGTATTTTGTAGATTCAGATGTCATTGTGTCAGTGGTAGATCCATGACAGTTTTTGCACACGTAGTATGGTCATGTGTGAACATTGTTGCTGCCCAATGAAAAGCAGGTGTACCTTGTCCATATCCAAACACAAAGACCACTTGCTCTCCTTGGTGTTTCAGATGAGGGTAAACTATTTTGGAAAAGCATGTTTTTCCACCGAATAGCAACAACAATGCACTTAATCGGAGCTAATTCAAAGCATGAGTAGGTTGTCAAAATTATGCTTTGAACTGCAGCTGTTCAACTCTCTTCAAACAGCTGCAGTCGCTCATTTTTTTCCTTTTTTTTTTTAACCCCAAAACAAAAGTATCAAGTAACCTGTTGACATTCTTAACGGCCACGCAAGGGTAAAAAACAACCAGCTTTAACTTGTATGTCCATTTTTCTTTATCCTTGTTGTCCCCTTGTTGAGGCAAGTCCTTATTTGGGGCATAAAAACTGATCTTAAAGTATGTTTGATTCAAATTTGGGATGAACCGTTTATTTTATTTTTTTTAATAAATAAAATGTTGCTTGAATTGTTGCCGTTTGAAGTATTCCACTTCAGCGGTGTTTTCATGAATAAGAAAAAAAAAATGCAGAATGAGTGGAGCAGCCGTGAGACATGCAGCCTATTTCGGAAAGTTGTCGTGTTTTGTTTGTCAACCCGCATCACCTTTTGCGTGGCAGATGACATGTGCTGTCTTTCTCCGTCGCAAAAGAAAAGAGAAAGCTTTTCTTTTCTCTCCTTTTAAATTCAACGCCGTCTGTGCTCAAGTCGACACTTTCCTCTGGGGACCGGGCCAAAATAAGAACAACCGAGGTAGATGAGAAATCACAGGTGGAAAGAATGAACCGCAAATGTCAAGGCGTCCGTGGCTTGTGACTCTGCAGCGTGCAATTGCGCACCTGCATCTCTCTTGGCTTGGGGGCGGTTGGTCCTAAGTTGAAAGAGGTGAAAATGTCACGAAAACACACTCCAGGCCACTCCAGCTGGGAATAGACACGGTTGAGGGTGCACCTGTACCCCTCGGCAGCCTGAGGAGCAGACAAACAACAACAGGCGGTCTCGGAGGAGCTGCTTGTCTGCTGGAGGAAGAAATGGACCTTCGGCTGATCCCGGTCTGCCGCTCAAACCCATTTAAGCCGCTTTCCTTGATTTGACCTCTACTTCCCCTCCATCTCAGCAGCTGTGTTCCATTTAACTTACTTCCCGTCATCAGGGATTCATTGTTAATATGTATGCTGTTGGCAAATGCGTTTTTCTTGCGCTGCCTCCTCGCGGCACATTGGATACATACGTTGATTAATTGAGAGGCGCAGCGAAACGCGATGAGTGGGGCGAAGCTGAAGAGCAAAGTTGAATCGGGGTAATGACTTGCCCGATTTTTTTTTTTTTCTTTGTCAACCAGCTGCGATTTCATCATCTCGCAGTGGCTGATTGTAGACGGCGGTGTTGATGTTGTAAACACGAGAGTCGCTTAAGGCGCTCTTCTATATATCCCTCCCCCCCAGAATGCCACCTCTCCAGAGCTGTCTTCACTCACAACTTGTTTTCCCTCCATCTGAGATTGAGTTTGAAGACTTTCTGAATATAGTGACGCTCGCTGCGGGTAACAGAACTTTTAGATGCAGAAACAAGTCCTTATTTCCTCGGCTTTGCGCATGCCGGCTGAAAGCCAAACGCCTCTGGATTCCGAAGATGACGGGACCCCACTGAACATGTTTGATGAGTTTCATGTCTGTGAACTTTTGTCTGGAAGTTCTGGAAAACAGTCAAAACAGTTTGGGAGCTACTGCCATTATTCTTGACTATAGTGTGTGTGGAGCACACTTTGATTCAGTTTCTCAGTCCCTGAGTGGTTTTTTTTGTTTTTTTTTTTAACCAGGTGAGACTAAAACATTATCTCACTGGTATGTTGCATCTCAGTCTAAAAGTGAACCGAATAGAACTTGACCTTACTCCAAGTCAATGTTCGTTTAAAATTCATGAAATTGGTTCACGTGTTGGAAGGCCTTGCTCACCAATTTTTGCACATTTGTAAAAATTGTAATGACTTCAAATGATATAAACAAAGTGTATCTACAACATTTTGTGTTAGTAATGCCACGAGATCCCGTTCACCTGTTGGATGGCGATGCCCGTCTGATTGGTCAAAGTCAGACTAACGCATACAATTCCATATGACGTCTTTGCGATACACATGTTGAGTTTGCACGGGCCATTATTGCGATGATATACTGCGCAGCCTTAGAAACGCACTCTGCCGTTTCCCTTATAAGGACATCAGACTGCCGGGTTGCCAAATTTCAATGGCCCGTGACAATGCAGTGAAGAAGCATTGGAAAATAAGCAGATGTTGTAATCTAAATGCAAGGATACACACAGCTGTAGAATTCCAGAACCCACAAAAAAACGTGGTCACAGTATATACATCAGTGAAAAGTGCACAAAATTGCACCAAACAAATAAACAACCTGTTTGCTTCACCATGGATGAATGTGTTATTGCCAATTTTTAAAATGTGATTTCTTTGCTACCTTCAGTACTGATTTAACTCCTCAGCCGAGTTCCCTCAATGCGGCCGCATCACACTGTTCACATGTAATGTTTCGATTGTCCACACAAGGTAATACGAGGCCACCGTGGCTGCTGCTGTCAACACAAACATGACATGCATCGTTATCGAGAGCTCTGTACTTTTCTTTTTCCTCTCTAATTAGTCATCTTCTCTTCATAGTGTTGCGTCCACTCCATCGCCTGCCAAGACTCAGACAGCCAGTCAACCAGATGGTGAGTTTGTCGTCCTGCTGATGCATTAAAGCTAATGCATTTTTATGAAGTGTCGATACACGAAGGATCAACAACTGCATTCAATTGTCGAGAGACATCCGGAGCGCCCACCCCCTCCCACCATCACGATTCAAAGTCACAGCGTGTTGTGTTTTTTATTTGCTCAAAACAAATTCCAATGAGTGCTTGTTTTCCCAAAACGCAGGATCCAAAACTGCAGCCTCGGGCATCTCGGCTCCTTCCTCCCGACCGCCGTGGGTCACCGACCCTAATTTTGCCGACCGTTATCGTCCGGACAAGACGAGCACGGTGGTGACGCAGCACCAGCAGCCGGTTCAGCCCACGCCAATGGAGAACCGCAGCTCCATCCTGCAGGCGGCGCAGCAGACGCCCCAAGGCAGTGAGAGGACCCCGGTGTGCGGCGCCTGCAACAAAATCATCAGGTGGGAATCTGAGACGGTTCTGAGAGGATTTGAATCACTTACTTATCAGATCACAGACAAAAATGAATAGAAATCAATGCGGGTATCGAGAGCTTGAAGGAAATTGGAGTGTGGGTTGCATGTCGCCAGTGGGGCGTGTTGGAGTCTCTCATCTGTGGAGCTCAGTCATTAGAATTTAGTCTTTTGGCAAGTCATCAGAACATTGTTGACATTTGCTACCCATAAGCAATAACGTTCAACTCACATTTTTCGTGATTTACCATCTCGTGTATGTTGTTCAAAATGGTCCTCATCATAAAGCTACGCTTCAGATCGAGGACGATGATTTTGCGCCTTGGGCCTGTGAACAACCAAAAGTCAGCAAAGCACCCTTTTTTTTTTCCCCCTCCCTCCATTTCCCCCTTCACCTATCGCGATCGACTTGGTACCGGTCTGCGGGTTACCGGTCGATCGTATCGGGCACCCCTGCTGTAAAACATATGATGCATTGAAACTATGTATATATTTTTTTCATTAGTTTCATTTGGATGAATGGAAACGCAGAAAACGTTTTATTTTGTCGGACACCATTGCCGCAGCGCCAAACTGTTTGCCAGGAAAAGTTTGTGACTTGGTGGCTATGAAAGATGCACCCAGCTGAAGTGACCGCGAAGCCGTGTCGTGCTCCTCAGGGGTCGCTACCTTGTCGCGTTGGGACGCTCGTGGCACCCCGAGGAGTTTACGTGTTCACAGTGCAAGACGGTCCTGGAGGAGGGGGGCTTCTTCGAGGAGAGAGGTTCCGTCTTCTGTACCAAGTGCCACGATAACCGCTACGCACCCAACTGTGCAAAGTGCAAGAAGAAGATCACGGGGGTGAGAGAATGAATCTAATGCGACTAAACATCCGAGCGGGGGCCGTTGTTTGAAATGGGACTTAATGGATGTAAATGCATGCTGGAGCCGTGGTGAAAATAAAACATTTACGAGCTTTTCTCGCCCGATCAGGAAATCATGCATGCCCTGAAGATGACCTACCACGTTCAGTGTTTTAAGTGTGCCGCCTGCAAGACTCCTATCAGGAACCAGGCCTTTTACATGGAGGAGGGAGAGCCTTACTGCGAGAGAGGTGACAAGTTACTCCGAGCGCACACGACATTAAAGCTGAGCCGACAAAGTAAACAGATGCTGTGGGAAGGTGGAAGACATGCAGCATTTTGTTTGAGTCTGATGAATCCGAATTAGATAAGATAAGATAAGATAAGATAATCCTTTATTTGTCCCACACTGGGGAAATTTACAGCCTTCAGCAGCAAGATTGTAGGTAGAAAGAAGAGAAAAGTTTAAGAGAAAAGAAAACACAGTTCAATTAAGTGCAATATAAATACAAACATGAATAAGGTCAATAAGTTCAATTAAGTGCAATATTATACAATAGTCCCCGTACTATTCAAATTCACATTTGTTGTCATAGAGAGCTCATCCCTGGTATTGCCCATAATACATGAGGACATGAAGGCATATTAGGGGCCATGTTGAGAAGAAAAAAAATACTACAGAATAAATTACGTTAGACATTAAAAAAAGCTCCAAGTGCAAGTTTTACAATAGTTAAGGAATTTTAGATCAATAATATATATATATATTTTTTACGTTTGCTAAGCTCACGCTGTTGATGATTAAATGTTTGCGCCAACATTTAAATAGTGAACAAAGTAAAAAAATAAATAAAAAATTGTAAAATCACATACCAAAAACTTTTTTGGGCTGGCAACCAGTTCAGGGAGTCCTCCCGCCTACTGCCCTAAGACAGCTGGGATAGGCTCCAGCATGCCCCGCAACCCTTGTAAGGATAAGCGGATCAGAAAATGGATGGATGGATGGAAATTAGAGGCATATTACAAAAAAGAAACCTGGATTTAACAAAAGAATAGTCATACATTTACTCATCATAGTATTACCAGAATAAAGGCCTAATATTAAGACGGTCACAATTGGCTATCAATTTATGAGATATATATAATATATTTATTTATTTATTGCTGGCAAAAGTATTCTGCCCCTTGGCCTCTTAACACATTTCAGGCTTCACACATAACGCTAAATACATAATGTTGGGTTTTTTCAACACTAAGTGGGACCTTTGGCATGCAATGCCATGTTATAATACAGGGGTGTCAAACTCCTTTCACATTGTGGGCCACATACGGCCTCGGTAGATGTCAAGTGGGCCGGACCATTAAAATTATACTCTGCTATAAATAACCAAAATAATATAATAATATCTTTACTTTGTTTTGGTCGAAAGAAGCACAAGAACATTAGGAAAATATTGAAATTTAATGAACATATCTTTTAAAAAACATTTCATGAAGCACCTTATTTTTCCTTACACAAATGTGCAATTTACTTATCATTCACATATATGCATTGCAACTGATCCTACTGATTGTATGTACGAAGGCACAAAACTTAAACAAGTAATTGGTATTGAAAAATATAATAATGCATTTTAAGATTAAATGAGATTTATAAAGAAAATAATTTTTAAACCATTTACACATGTGCATATAAAATCTAATGTAATCCCTGCCTACACCTTACAAACAAAGGAGCGTGCTATTAAATGTGTAAAGAATAAAGTACTCACATGACCGTGATAGCGTCTGCTGTGTTGGGTCTGTCTTAGTGACAGACTGAGACGGCTGTTGTCTTCTTCTCTGATCAAAACAGTGTGTCCCCTAGCGGATACTCCATGAATTGCACCTTATTAAAAATATTAATTCCGTGTCTTTTATGCATTTTTTCACTTTTAAATGATCCTGTGGGCCTGATCGAACCTCTTTGGGGGCCGGTTCCGGCCTGCGGGCCGTATGTTTGACCACTGTTGTAACATATATATATAAAATATACACACACACACACACACACACACACACACACACTGTATTTGTAAATTCTTTTGGTCATAGTTTTAATAGCATTCCCAAGTGGTTTTAAAACACATTTTCCATGCTTTTGTTAAAACATATAAAATACCCCCAGGATCAATACTTATGACATGTTTACAAATGTCATTGCAGTAATTAGCCTTTATTAATGAGCAATTTTACTGGGGCACGGCCAATATGGATTTTTTTTCAGGCTGATGCTGAGTCCCATATTTGTCAGAATACAATTCCGATAACCGATTTAGAAAAAAAAATATCTGCTGATTTCATAAAAGCTAATATCAGCTGATCAATCAATCCCTAAAGTACTTAAAGGTTCAAGAGTGTGCGTTTCACTGAAATTAGCCTGTTTTGAGGGGGTGGCTCTGTTTCATGCTGGCGAGGGACTTGTATATGCTGAGTCTGACTTTCCTTCCCATGGCTTCTACACAAACACGCACATCTTCCTCCACCGCTTCAACAATTTTATTGAGTAAACTCAATGCAGCTCTGCTTACCTTTTGGCTTTGACATTATAAACAGGGGCATCACATCAGTTGGGGGTTGTTTCTGCATGATAGTTTCACACGATGTAGACTGGCCGCTGTTTGAAAGTGGCTCCGGATCTTCCCTCGTCACATCAGATCATTTTATGGGTGCAATCATTATGTAAATTACGTTCTCTCCCTGACACATTTTCAGAAAGAGGAACAAAGGGTTGTTTTCCCCACCTGATGAGTGCAGGTGCTCCAGACGCCGGCCTATTTTTATACAAGACATTCAAAATCAATTTTGCGCAATCTGTCCCCTTTAGAGAGCACCGTTCTCAGGGCTTTGTCTTTCCAGATTACGAGAAGATGTTCGGCACCAAATGTCACGGCTGCGACTTTAAGATTGACGCCGGGGATCGTTTCCTGGAGGCCCTGGGCTACAGCTGGCACGATACGTGCTTCGTCTGCGCTGTGAGTCTCTCCCTTTCATGTCTTCTCCTCTTGCACCGGCGATGCCGAGAAAACATCAGATGGGCACTTGGGGTGGAACCTTTTCCTCTGTGGCTCCCCAAATTGCAACTCATTCAACGCTCAACAAACATTTGGTACAAGAGCTGAACAATTCTGAAAAATAATTGCAAATTCTTTTCCTCAATATTGTGAATCATTTTTTGCAAGATCCTCTCCCCGTGCATTTTTGAATGGACCCAAATGATAAAATAATCCGGATTACGTTAAATTGGATTTGTTATACTAAAATGCTTTGGCGTTATTGGTGTGGTTCTTAACCTGGGTTAGATTGAACCCCAGGGGTTTGGTGAATCGGTCTCAGCGGTTCGACGGAGCCTCTGCCATGAAGGTTAAGACACACCTGACTCAACGTGTCAATTAGTTATGACACGCCTGCTTGGCCATCACTGGCTGGTTCATTTTGTGCACAACAACAACAACAACAACAAAAAAACAAATTTTATTTCGTGTTTTGTTTTTCTGTTTTTAATAAATGCGTTTTTTTTAATGTCTTGAATTTGTAAAAAACAAACATTTTTATTTTTCACTGATGAATGGTTCGGTGAACGTGCATATGAACTGGTTGGGTTCGGTACCTCTAACAAGGTCAAGAAAAACTGCTCTAAAATGTCGAGTCTAGATCGTGGCAAATGAACCCTTTAAGTGTGTGTGTGTGTGTGTGTGTGTGTGTGTGTGTGTATGATATATTCAGTTCGCCAAAATTAGTTTTTAGAGCATTTGTTGATTTTTATTAGTTTGTATTATTCCAAACGTGCCTTAATTGAATTTTTTAATAGTGTTAGTATTAGTTTTAGTCATTAAAAAAAGTCACTAAATAATGTGTGCTAAGGTCCTATCAACTACAATTCTCAACGAACTTACCTTCCTTCTTCTGTAGATATGCATTTACAGAAATACCGACATAAATACATTTCTAATGAGAACACTAAAAACTCATGTTTAATATTAATCGACAGACATTTTTGCTATAATTATTGTTTTAACGTAAAATGAAGTTTCACGTAGTACATTTAGTTTGTTTATTTTTTATTTTGTGAACGAAAATGTTCTTTCAAATTTTGTGGTTTTTATTCATTAACTACAATAATAGGCCTTTGTACCACGAAATGAACATCAAAGCATAGAAACAACACAAATATCACAGGATGAAGGATGAAGCAGACAATGAGAGAAAGGAGCACAGCAAATAGTTTTCTGTCCATCAGGTTGTGATAGTTTGGCCCTTCCCTCCTTTTTGTTTTCTGCATGTGTGAAGCTGTGCCAAATCAACCTGGAGGGGAAGACGTTTTACTCCAAGAAGGACAAGCCCCTCTGCAAAGGCCACGCCTTCGCCCCGGTGTGAATCCTCTTCTCAAATCTTGATGTCCCGCTCAAATCACACGCAAGCCTGTGTTCATCTGGATGGTAGAAGCTTGACACTCCGTTGGCGCCTCTTATTCTAAATATTCAGCCTGTCACCCAACTGGACTGTGTTGACCTGTTCAAACACGCCATTATCTTGTTTACCTTCAGGTCAACCTGATGACATTCTTTTTTAAAATCATTATTATTATTATCATTATTATTATTATTATTTTTGTATTTGGACTCATTTTTAATTTCCAGAAAATTTTAATGGGAAGTTTCGTTTAGGATTGTTGCAAATGTGTTGGAAAAAAAACTTTGCAATGGGACTTAAGAGACTCTTAGAAAAAAATTGTATTATAGACATAACATAATAACCATATCGTTTTGTCAGACAACAGTAAGTTTTTTTTAAGACAGTATTTTATGTGCCCAAAGATAAGAATATTAGAATTTATTACAAAACTCTCATCCTGCAGTTATTTTTTTTAACCTACAGGCTTTTGAATATGTATTTATATTGCTTCAGAAAATGTGTTGTTTGAAATAACTGCCGGATTGATTGAATAAACATCTTTGTTGTTGTGATGTTGCAATGCGTGTGCTAGTTACTTCATTCAATCGCATGGACGTATTTTTGTCTCTTCAGAGTCCAGACTTTTCAATCACAGGTACTTATTTATATACAGCATACCTATTTTTAAAATGTCTTCACGTGTTAGGGTAAAGCACTGTCTGAAAATGGCTGCCACTTAGTGAGTTAACATGTTCACTAGTGGGATAAACCAAATAGCTGTCAAATAATCCCAATTTCCTCAACTTTGTCTATACCTATTTTCTGTCGCCATGACAACCCCAGCTGCAAGTAAAACACCTAGTCCTTGAATTAACAATATATAATTTATTTACAGAGTTTTCAGGTTCAATTACTATACATACCTTTCTGAAATGTCATAGATCGATATATATATATATACATAAGGCCAAGTAAATACTTGAAAGCACTTAGAAACGAATTTCCAAAATTCTACCAACAAATCCATCATTATCCCAAAAGTACAGAAAATCATCCTTTGCTGAAGTTTTTCTTTGCCACAAAAAAGTCTCCACAACAATGTACACTGACAGTAAAAACGCAAAAAGGTAGAACCAAATGAAACAAACTCAAACCAAATTGGGATTATACAATTGCATAAGCGCAGTGGCGTGTCGTAAGTACAGCATTTTTGAATGCAGAAAGGCAAAAAACATTGACTCAAGAACAGAAACGGTTCACAAGTACAAAAGTCTATTTGGAGAAAACATTTGGAGCAACATGGCATGTAATGCGCACACACACGCACTCGCCACTTGACGTCAAATAGGAACGAGTGATACAAAATGTACAGTTGTGATGTAAGCAAACGTTGGATAAGCCGGCAACCCGTGAATTACATTAGTGGGACGCGCACGCACACACACGCGCAAAACTTATGCTCATACAGACGCGCTTTCACAAGCACACGTGCACGCGCATTCTCACGAAGACTCACCCGGTCAAGCCATCTCACGCGCGCACACGCTATCACCTTCGTACACTGTGCCCACAGAATTCGACGCTCCCTCACTCGCGTACACGATATAACACACGCACTCTCACATGTGTTACTCATGAATGCGCGCACTCTCTCGCTCACGCGCACACTTGGACCGAACGAACAGCCGGCGTGGCTTCTCCAACAAGGCCACGTCTTCCTCCCGCCGTCTCGGCTCGGTGATTGACTCGTTGCAGCTCGTATTTAAATGCTGCCAGTCGTAAGTCCATACATACGCAAGTGATGACAAACAAACAAGAGAACACTGAAGCTTCCCATAAAGAGCCCCCCCTAAAGCCTTAGAACACTGCAGAAAGTCTCCACTGCTAGATCGCCAAACAACAGTTAAATAGGCAAACACGTCACGGTTTAGACTTGACAAATGCCGCGCAATTTATGTCATATTTTATTCTTTTTTTTAAATGTTATTATTAGTTGGCTTCATATTAAAATATATTTTACATTTCTTTACAAAGTGATTGCACACACACACACACACCCCCCTCCCACACACACAAGGTCAACATGACTGCTGAAACAACAAGATGTGGATGCTCACCGCACAGAAAAAAACATCTGGGTGAAAAGAATGAATGAAAACTTTGGTTACCAATTTAGCTCACTCACGCACACATTCACACTCACTCACACGCACGCGCGCGCACGGCACACGTACACGCACACTTAACTGTATGCAAAGTGGCAGCACGTGGCTGCGATAGAAAAGGTATTATATTACACGTGGACGTGATCCTTTTAACGAGATTTATTTGGTGAGATTAACATTATGTGTCAGAGGGGTTGAAGGTTGCTGTTAGAAATTACACACACACACACACACACGCACACACACTTGGTGTGGTGGCATCTTTGCACCAAATGCTCTCTGGTCGTTGGAGAAAAAAAAAACACAAACTAAAAAAGTTTGGTGGGAAAAAAACGAAGGAGCAGGAGAGCCACAACCAATGGAGGAAAAATACTCCGATATTAACAAAAAAAAAAAAAAAACTTAGCTCCAAAAATAATGCACTTATGGGAATTCCATTAAACTTTTTGGAGAATCACAATATGAAAAAAAAAAGTTTAATTTGATTCAAAACAAATGTCTTGCTGGGCGATACACCAGACGCATGTCAACCGGAAATATCTTGAATTTGCAAATTCAATTCAAAAGGAGTATAAATTTCACAGGATGAACATGATATGTTTGACAAGTTAACGCGATGAATTTTACATTAGAATGTGATACACTGCACATTTTAACGGTAGAAGTTATGGCAAGATTAGGCTAAACAAAACAAAGCAATTCCTTCTGGCTCAGATCAGTGGCAGAGCCCTTTGTAGCTTGTTCTTTTGTAAACATCAATTGTTTTTAAACACTTGGCCTTTATATTATATCTATCTATCTATCTATCTATGTATATAATATATATATATATATATATATATATATATATATATATATATATATATATATATATATAATATATATATATATATATATATATATATATATATACACACACACACACACACACACACACACACACACACACACACACACACACACAGTGTGGCAAATAAGTATTTAGTCAATGACCAATTGTGCAAGTTCTCCTACTTGAAAAGATTAGAGAGGCCTGTAATTGTCAACATGGGTAAAGCTCAACCATGAGAGACAGAATGTGGGAAAAAAACTCAGAAAATGACATTGTTTGATTTTTAAAGAATTTATTTGCAAATCATGGTGGAAAATAAGTATTTGGTCAATACCAAAAGTTCATCTCAATACTTTGTTATGTACCCTTTGTTGGTAATAACGGAGGCCAAACGTTTTCTGGAACTCTTCACAAGCTTTTCACACACTGTTGC
>CAAKHF010018754.1:1810-13874 GCA_901007745.1 Hippocampus kuda | reverse complement strand
GGGGGGGGGGAGGGGAAGGGGGGGGGGGGGGGGGGGGGGGGGGGGGGGGGGGGGGGCGGCGGGGGTGAAGTGGTGCATAATGAAATGAAACAAATACGTAAATAAGGCTGCCGACCTTGTGAGGAAGCCATCAGTTCCACGCCATCGGACCGCCGCAGCCCGAAGAGCCGATAATTGTCTCTTTTGTTGCGTAGTGAATATTTACATCTGGGACTAATTAGCGCAGAGCCGGTGTCAACATCTTAGCCAACATGCAGCTCGTTGTTTTTATTATTATTATTAGACACAATTCAGCTTCCTGTCACACTGAGAATCGTTTATTTACTTTGTGGAAGGAAAAAAAAAACTTACGCGGTTGTGGGAAAACTGCTCAAGATTAAGTACAGACGAAGAGAATTTCTTCTGTTTTACATTAGCCTTGAAATTAATCAACGTTTTCTATTGAGTTACATGGCAAAAAAGCTTCACAATTTAGCATCACCTGTTTGTCGAGGGTACCCACGTCCGATAAAGGGCTCATTTCCTGTCTTGATCCACACATTGGCAATATCGTGTTATCGGAAAAAGGAGTGTAGCTCATTGATTCTTTTGTTAATAGTACTGACATCTGATATTTATGAAAGAAAATCAGTCAGATATTGGGTGGGATTTTGCTTATTGTGACTCGCATTCCCAAGTTACAAACGATTGGATAGTTGATGTTCAGAAATCTTTCTTGGAAATCAGTTTAAAACATTGAGAATGGAATGACCGTCCCGCTCAATACAAATTACTCAAAAAGGCAAGTAGTGTCTGATTGTCCTGGTAAGGTCAGAGTCAACACTTTGGCATTTGGGGAAGATTACTCTATGTAGGGAGCCCCTGAAATGCAATTATATTCACCAGGGAACACAAGTTGGGACCCCCAAAAAAGTGATTGTAACCTCTCCTCTCTCATGAACACTTTGAGACAGTAATTCATGCCTTTGTCACATCCCGGCTTGATTACTGCAATGCCCTTTACTTTGGAGTCAACCAGTCCTCCATTAAGCGCCTTCAGCTGGTCCAGAATGCCGCTGCTCGCCTCTTGACTGGTACTCGTAAGAGGGAGCACATAACTCCTACTCTGGCATCCCTTCACTGGCTCCCCATACATTTTAGAGTTATGTTCAAGATCATCTTATTTGTTTTCAAATCTCTAAATAATCTCGCGCCACCTTACCTCTCTGAGCTCATCCGCCCCTACACACCTGCCCGGCGCCTCAGGTCTGTGGACCAGACATTATTAGAAGTGCCAAGAACTAAACTGAGGCTCAGAGGCGATCGAGCCTTTTCTGTTGCTGGTCCCTCTCTCTGGAATGACCTCCCACTGAACATTCGGCAAGCCTCCTCGCTGCCCATCTTCAAAACCCTCCTCAAAACTCACTTGTATTCTTTGGCATTCGACTCAGCATGACTTATGACTTAGATTTGTTCTCGGTTTTACTGTTCGGTGCTTTCGACCGTCTTTATTACCGATTTGTTTTACTGTTTATCATACATATGTTCAATTGATCCATGTACAGCACTTTGTATGCAGCGATGGCTGTTTGAAAGTGCTCTATAAATACAGTTGACTTGACTTGACTTGACAAAATGCTGTGGAAGATCAAAAATGTGGAAATTGCCCACTACTGATGATCTGACATGCTTTTTATCCTATATGGAAAATGAGAAAGCATTATGCTAATTAAGAGCGTCTAACTTTGGCAAGAATCTTCTGAAATATTTATTTACGAACAATCCAAAACTTTTCGGAAAACTTCCTTCATGAGATCAGTTTGCAAATTTATCAAAAGTAAAACTTGCACTTACGAAAAACTGGCAACATGGTTGTTTTGTTTGTCAACGTCATTTGTCAAGTTATTTATTCGCCACGCGAGATTCCTGACATGACATTCGGTGACCGCAATGACAATTGAATGAGGGTGACACCCCCATCCCACCCAGCCACGCAACACGGCCGCCGCCAAGGTGGGCATCCAGGATGGAGAACAGGTGCGACGATTCGTCATTCCTAACTGTTGCGAGATGGGCGGTATTTTTTTCCTTGCGCTACTTGAAGCGCATCTAATCAGATCTTAATTCCACTTATGAAGATCAGGGAGATAACTTTTGATTCATCATGATGGTTTAATCACTGTCACTGCGCTCTCTCCCACTCGCCCGTCTTCCTCTTGTTTCCACCTCGAGCTGAGAGATGGACGGGAAAGACGGGGAGAAGATATTAACAATATTAATGACCCGTGGTCCTCGTCTCCTTAATGAGAAGGGTTATTAACCGTGATTATCCGTGATGGAGCGCCGGTAATTCCCTGAAAGCTCGGGGAAAACTGGCCCGTAAATCGCCCCGTCTTGACGATCTGACGGTGCGGGAAGAGGCGGTAGAGCGCGGTGAGACGCCGGAAGGATACGGGGGAGGAGGAAGTGAGCACATCCACCAAACTCTGGAGGCTAACGAGCGAGCTAACGCAATGACACTGCTGGAATGCTGAGGCGGCACTACTGCACGCCCACCCACCGACGCTTCAATTACAGGAAAGAGGAGCAGGATGACTGAGTCCATGGAGTGGAGAGGGACAGGTTGTCTGCTGAGTCAAACCCTTGTCCTATCCTGTCCCATCTGCAATTTATTGTGTCCATATCACAATCCGGTTGCTCTGCAGTCCTGTCCTGTTTGCTAGTCTGCATCCTTAACAGACCCCTTTTCACTACCTCTGTCCAATCCACTCCACTAGTTGTTATGGCCCGATCCCAAACTGGTAGCACAACTGGCTCAATACTTTTGTCCTATCCCGTTTCATTTTCTACTCCTGTTCCACAGGTACACACAGTGGAGTCACTGCCTGGCTCACCATCTTAGTCCTGTCCAGTACTGTATTGTAGGATTTGGTATTTGTAACGGTCCCACCACACAATGGTAGCACTACAGTCTTGTCTTATCTGCTAGTCTTCACGTCCTGTCCAATACTGTCGTGTCCCATTCACTACTTGGAAAGGCTTTCTGGTGACCCCATTCCTGTCCTGACATATCCTATTTCCAACACGTGGGATTCCTACGACACTTGTCTCGGGCTCCCTTACTTATTCTTGTCCTATTTGGTGCTCACACATCACTACCACACACCAGTTAGTACTGATCTGTCCTGTCTCATCCCATTTGTAATTCATCACATGCCTATGGAACTTTGGAAGTACTGCCTTGCTCACTGCCCTACTCATTACCCCTGTGTTGTCCTGTCCATCCCTGTCAAACTCTGCCTGACTCACCATCCCAGTCCTCTTCTGTCCTATCCTATTTGCTAGTCGTTGTTTACTGACTCCACGAGCGGTGCCTTGCTCACTTGACCAGTCTTGTCTTATCCTATTTGCTAATATACCTCGCAGGGTGTAGCACTGCTGGACTCACTATCCCTGTCCTGTCCCATTATCTATTGTCATCATCATTATTCTGGCTTCTGACGAACCATATATGATTTGTTTTCTGTTTCTGTAGTTACGGAGATGCTTTATTTTGTAAAGTACATTTATTTTATCGTGAAATGCAGTACAGAGAAGCTATGAGATGGACTGCGGCTTCGTGTTCTGAGCCCAGAACAGCCTGTGTGTGTGTATGTTGGAAATATTATTCAATAGTATTCATTAATTAGTGGGGTTTGTTCAGTGTGAATTTACATTTCGAAACACAAATATTTGTTTACGATTATCATTTAAGCTAGCGATTAGCGCATTAGCTCATGAACGTTAGCATGCTAGCTTAGTCACCTGGTCGTCACGTAGCAGACAAGCGGGTCACATTGTTTTGTTGTGTTTTATTTTACAACAGCATGCAATTAATTTAGCATGTAAGAAGGAATTGTCTGTCTGTCTGGTGGTAGCTGGGACATGGCAAGGGCAGAACAACCATAATCGCATACTGTTATGCCGTTGCTGTTTCTGACGGCGGAAAACAGGAAGCCCGTGCGGAAAAGTCAGGAGCACAAGACGTACGACTCCTGACTGGAAGTTACAGCAGCGATGATGCTAACGGGCCCATTTGCTCGTTAGACGCTGGCCTTAAAAGCATCTTTGGGAGTTTAGGCAACTCCCGTCTCCTTTTCTTCCTCCCTCTCCTGCATTTTTGGAGATGACACTGTATCACGGCAACACCTGCCGGGCCCATTGCAGATAATAATCCCGTTCCGACATGCCGCCGCAGCGCTCACAGCGGCCAAATTGGATTGTTTGCATTAGCGGCCCGCTGAGCGCAGCTCGCTCGCGCTTCCTCGCTCTCTCTCTTTCTCTCGCTGTGCTGCTCTCTCGCTCACTCTCCCGCCTCGGGGGCTTTATTAGATTCAAGCGCTCCTTCATAAACAAGCGCTCCTTGTGGCAAAAAGGGTAAACAAGAAAAGAGGAATCAGCTAAATGCGGACAGGCCGGCGCTTTGTGGACACGCTCCATTTATTTCCTCCAATCAAAGGCCTTTAATTGGATTGAGGGCCGGCACCTGCTTTACACGCCGTCAACCACGCCATTGATGTATGTGCGTGTGTGTGTGTAATGGGAGTGGTTAAGAGCATGTCTCACACTCCCCCCCCCCCATTTTATGTATTCATTTATTTATTTATTTTTGACAAAGATCAATTTCAGATCAATAACAGGAATTGTCAGTCCCCCCCGTGGATTTTCAAATGAATATTTTACACTTTAACATGTTTTTCCTGAAGTTTGCTGTTCAAAGGGTTGAAAAAAAAACCTTGTTAGATTTTCTTTGGAACACTGCAATCACTATAAAATGTTTAATATGCATTTTACAGAGTGTAGTCTCCATAAAATACAGCAACATTTAGTGGTGCTATTCGGTGACACAGAGGTCTTAAATTCAATCAAAGTGGTCGTCTTAAAAAGTCTTCAATTTGGTCTCTTGAAATCTGCTCCCGCTGCAATATTTGATAGAAACTCTCTTGTGCTGAAAAGCAATTACTGCATTTTCTTTAGTTATTTTTGTAATTGCTTTACTGATTCAAATGACCTTTATACAACATAACTGCAAATTCCCTGTCGTGTTTATTCATTTATTATTGTTTGACTCATTTTTAAAGTAAAAAAAGAATACTGCAGGCATCCTAGATTCATGTATTTTCCATGCATTTATTTTTAGACTGTGGCTAAACTAATATTTTGCACAAAGTTAAATAGGCAGATTATTTTCTTTTATTTTAACATGTTTAAAAAAAAAAACTTTAAAAAAAGAAGATGAAAAAACCTTGCAGATACCCCGGAATATTTTGCATGAAATTCCATAGACAGAAAGTTTTTTGAAGTTTTTTTTTTTTTTTTAAAAACATATCTACTACTATTTGAAAACAAACTGGGAAAAAAAAAGCAGGCACCATGAAATATTTTTCACAAACTCAAACACACTTTTTTATTCAAATAACACTAATAAAATCCTGCAATTTCTGCAATTGTAGTATATTTTTAATGTATTTTTCATATCTTAAATTAAAAAACATGTTTTTAATTAAAGAAAATAAGATACACCTGCACATACCCAGGATTATTTTGCATGAACTTACCTTGGCAGGCAAGCAGCATGTTTATTTTACGATATATCTTTTTTTAAAGACTTTCAGACACCTGGAAATAATTTAAACAACTTCACCTTCAGGAGAGTATTACAAAGTAATGACCTCATACGTGATCTAAAATATTTTACACACTTTTTGAAAAAGATTGTCTTTTAAATTCAAAACAGACACCTTGAAATATTTAGCACAAACTCATACCAGAAAAATCTTTGTGTCTTGTATTGTTTAATAAGAAATATGAATAAGAAAAACAAAAATCCTGCAGCTACAGAAGAGTTTATGTATTTTTGTCACTTTAACTTTAAAAAAAAAATTGTAATAATTTAAAAACAAATGGCACATACCCTTTAATATTCTACAGCATGTCACATAGGCTCAGCTAGCTTTCATTTAAACATCGCGAGTGTTTCTACAGTAGCACTCTCACGCGGCTTTAGGGTTCCACCACTTGTAAGGTGAGCGTAAAGCTGCAGTTCACTCCGGAATACAAATGCCCAGCAGGTGGATAAAAGCCAATGATAAAAATATGAAGCGCGGCCACCGCACACAAAAGCGCGCGAAGCGATACGAAGGTGCGAGATGCATCACGCCGCCTCTCGACAGAGCCTTTAGGACGGCGCCAAGGCGGGGGGTGGGGGGGGGCAGGGAAGCCCGACACAGTAAATAAAAATACAATTTCCTTCAGTGACACGGCCATTCTGCTGCAAGCCGGGCTCTAATTATTCCCGGCACTTTGAGCGATGGATAGCTCCACATCGGCTTCACGTGATGTGCGCGCTTGCCCAATGCACTTTTAACCAGCTGGCTGGCTTTGCCCCTGAGCAAGTCCTCGCCCAAACGTCGCCATGACAACTGAGCCCACATCAGCCTGACTGCATCTCTCGAACATTGCCCAAAATTGTTGAAATGTAGGCATTATTTGAGCTGTTTTTTTCATGCATTTATTTTTGGTGGGGGGGGGTGAAAGGTAACCGAAACAACTGCTTCCAACGTTTAATACCGAATCCTTTACAAGTCAAAGTCAGTTCCTCCCCCGTTGAAAAGGTCAGCCAAAACCAAACCAAGAAATAGTATGAAAGAACCCAAGCAATGTGTTTGTCAAAACCAAAGTCAAGAGCCATCAAAAACAGTCAATTGACCCTTGCATGCACCCTGTAACCTGATGACATGATAAGCTGTCCACTGTAGTAGCCGCTGTCCCTGAAAGGGTTAAAAATTCAAAATTAAGTCAACAATCAGTGAAGAACAAAAAAACAAAACAAGAACCAGGTCAATAACCAAGTTAAAGCCAAGTAAAAAAGCGTGTCAATGACTAGTCAAAAAAAAACCATCAACTTTGATTCATATCAATGTCAACCAAGTCAAAAAAGAATCTGAGAAACCAGTCAATGTCTAGCGCAAAGAAATCAATCAAAAGCCAAATCAACAATCATGTCAAAAACAACAAAAACACAAGACAAAAAAAAAAATCTGTTAAAATTCTTGTTGTCCTTAGCTAGAATATGAATTGTGAATTGCTGATCCTTTTTTTCCAGCAAAACAGTCAAAAATCAAGTCAAAGTGAAGAACTGGATCACAAAACATCAACCGAGTTTAAAAAAAAAAAACAGTCCAAAGAAATCACAAACTGCCAAGAGCCCAGTAAAAAAACCATGTCAAAAGCTGGCCAGGAACCAAGTCATAACCAGATAAGAACCCAGAACTGAGCGAAGACGTCAAAAAATAGTCCACAGTCATACAAAACAGCAGTCCAAAACAAAGCCCAAATAGGCCTTTAAGGTTGTAGTTTTCATGTTGACAAGTTGATGCGCAGCAGGGAGCCTGTTTACATCCACGTCAACATCGACGTGCACGCAACGGACGGCGTCTCGCATTCCCTTGGTGCATATGAAATTCCAAACCAGATCAGACCTCTTTGAAAGGCAAACGAGCTCCCGGTGGTCGCAATCAAACGGCATAAAACAGGAAGAGGCAGGACCAAAAGCCATGAGACTTCCCGTCTAATTGATCGCACGAACCCACGCAGGCAAAAAAACAAGTCCAGAATTTCCTGCAGAGTGACAGCATTTTGGAAAAAAACAAAAACATTTGGCAAGAACTCACACTGCCAGAATACGATTTCTTTTTTAATACATTTTAATATTTTGTACAATTTTTTATTTATTATTTGATATTAATTGGACTTTAAAAAGTAATTTTCCAAGTAATCCAAAAGTAATAAAATACAATTCCAATAAAGCCGAATATATTTTTTCACAAACTCAATAAGATGATTTTTTTTCTTTATTTAATTTCATGCATTTAGCATTTCATGACAAAACAGAAAAACTGCAGGCATTTTAGGAATATTTTTGCATGAACTGAACGAGGCAGAATTTTTATCATTTGTTTCGGTTTTTGAAATCACTTGAAACTCAATAAAATAAAAACAAAACTGGAATTATTTTGCGTGGTCTTAATTCAATGAATTTGCAAATTTGTTTCAAATTATTCGCTTTCATTGAAAAAAAAAATCTGAAAAAAACCGAGTTTTTCGAAAAACATATTTCATGTGACCCTGCCTCTCTTACGACTGCCTCAAAAAAACAAAACCCCCCCCCCAAAAAAAATAAATTATATATATATATATATATATATATATATATATATATATATATATATATATATATATATATATATATATATATATATATATTCATTCATTCATCTTCCGAACCGCTTAATCCTCACTAGGGTCGCGGGGGGTGCTGGAGCCAATCCCAGCTGTCTTCGGGCAGTAGGCGGGGGACACCCTGAATTGGTTGCCAGCCAATCGCAGGGCACACAGAGACAAACAACCATGCACGCCCACACTTACACCTAGGGACAATTTAGAGTGTTCAATCCGCCTGCCATGCATGTTTTTGGAATGTGGGAGGAAACCGGAGCACCCGGAGAAAACCCACGCAGACCCGGGGAGAACATGCAAACTCCACACAGGGAGGCCGGAGCTGGAATCGAACCCGGTACCTCTGCACTGTGAAGTCGACGTGCTAACCACTGGACTACCGGGCCGCCTTATATATATATATATATATATATATATATATAGTATATTGATGGAATATTATTGAATTAATTTAGTAAGTAATGACAGTATATCGTGATGTGTCGTCTGCGTTTTTGAGTCGTCACTCGAGCAGAAAAGGCGACTTTGAAAGGAGCCTTTTAAAGGACTTAATGATGGAGTCTCCGTGCGGGCCGAGCACATCCATCACGTCCGACGGCAATCTCTGGAAAGGTCACGACCGCTCGCAAAGAAAGCAAGCCTGGCTTGGCCAAACTTCCCCCACTGGGGGCACAAATCTCCAACGTCTCTTTTGATTGGCTCTTCGCGGCCTCTCGGAAGATAACAAATTCATCGATGGCTTTGTGAATCACGTCAAGCACTCGACAAGCAGAGCCAGTCCAAAGCGGTTGAAAGGAATGCCAGCCAAAAAACATGAAGAAACAAATCCAAATCTGTGCGGCGAGCCAAGCTCGACCCGCCCACAAATCAAGTCAAGGAGGCGTGTCAAAACCAAGTCCAGTGCCAAGTCCAAAACTCGTCCACTCAAGAGGCCCCTCCAAAAACAAGACATGAATCAAGTTCAAAATGTTCTTTCTTGCCTTCCTTCGTTCCTTCCTCTCTGGCTTTTTTTCCTGCCTGCCGCAATTCGACTTTTCACCGTCACAAGCCTTCCAACCTTCCTCAATGCCGTCCTTGCCGCCTTCCTTCCCCCTTTGGCTTAATCTCTACCTCCTGCCCTCCATCTCACCTGCTGCCTTCATTCCTTCCTAACTTCTGAGTATTGAAAGGATTGAAACATAGCACAGGAAAGAATAGTGGGAAGGTTTTGGTTTGGATTGTTATTTATTATTGTTATGATGAAAGATGCAAACTCGTGTCAGGGGCAGCTGTTTTCAGTAGTTCGTTTCGGTTGTTTTGACTGGAATTGTTGAAAAAAAGATTTAAAAAAAATTATTTAATTTTGTGTAGAGCATTTTTCTATAACATTTTGTTACCAAAAAAACGGTCAATCTATTGGTTTTTGTTTGTTTGTTTTTTAAATTATAGCAAACACCTAAATGAGCAATTTTGGCATGATCTTCTGATCTACCGGTATTTGTTTTTTATCAAAATGTCCAAATTAGCTCGTTTTGGATGCATGGAGTCATTATTTGAAATTTTTCCCGACTATTTCAACACAATTATCGCAAACTATTGTAAGGGTTCTTTTTACCGCTGTAATAAAAGGAGGCGGCTCGGTGTGGAGCTATTCTATTTGGGCCCGGCGTGACATTGGTCTGGCGCGGAGGAGTGGCAGAGCGAAAGAGAAAGAGAAGACCAGCAAAGTGAGAGAAAATCAATCCTGGGGCAAGCCTGATTGATGGGCGGAGTTTGGGACGATTTCACGCGGAGAGCGACCTAAACAGAGATGACAGCGGCCATATTGCCCGGCGCAGATTGATACCTGCATTAGAAGCATCAGGCCAGGATCAAGGCGGCCGCCGCAGCAAATACGCCGCCATGACCACTTAATGCCGCACAAATCCCGACCCGACGCACTTTTTACCCAACCGGATGGGATAATTGAGTCAATTAGAAGTGGCGTAATCCAACGGAGGTATCTTCAATCAAGGTTTTGGCCCAGGTCCTTAAGGACGGAAAGAAAAAGAAGCGAGAGATGGTCGGTGTTTATCCCACGACGGCCGGAAAAGGAGCAGCGGGATTAGCCGGGATATAACCGACGTTATCGTGGAGCAATATGAACTCGGCGCTCAACTTTCAGTCACAGACCAAACAAGAGGACAAGATTCAGAATTGGGAAGGAAGAGAAGTTGAAAAAGTTATTTGTTGTAACGTTCTGATCACACAAAGTTGCATCTTGCATCTGGGTGAAAAACCAAGTACGGAACTTGGTAACACAACAAAAATGGTTGTAACCAAGTTAAAAAAAAGAGCCAAGAACACACCCACAAAAAAAATAAATAAATACAAAAATTAAAAAACTGTGGGAAAAAAGGGCATTGTAATTTTCCGGAAAAAAAAAGTTGGAATCCTTGGAGATTTTTGTTTAAATCTTTCTTTTCTTTTTTTCTTCTTTTTTTGCAAAAATGTGAAGTTGGACTTGAAAAAAATGTTATGTATTTCAAGCAAAGGAGTTAAACTAAACTACAGTCATAAAGTTGCATTAAAAAAAGTCAGAATGCTACATGCAAAATTCCAAGATTTAAGTCACAAGGAAAAAAAAAACATAAACCAAATAGTTTAAGATGAATTGCAATTTTGAGGAAAAACTAATTTAAAAAAATGGATTTAAGGCACATATTTCCTCTCTCAGCAAAAGAATCTTCTGAGAAATGTTTGAGAGAAGACTACAGCAGTCAAATTTTAGAGTCATATTTGTGAGACAAAATTCGGACTGGCAAGTGATTAGTCACATTTATTGAAGGAAAAAACAAGTGTCAATCATACGAGAGGATGACATGTGGCATCTTCAATAAAAGCATCTAAAAACAAAAAGAAACGAGGCGCAAGAATTTGTGTTGTTTTTCGACTCAAATGTTCCAATGTTACAATCTGGAAGTGAGAGAAGTAGCATCAAAGAAATTCTCAGCACAATTACACCCCCCCCCCAAAAAAAAAACATGTTGCTGATTTGGGGTGCGCCATGCAAAAACATTTTGACACAAATCATTCAAGGGGAGGTTTTGTCACACCGGCGCCAGCCGCTCGCCATTGTGGCCCCCCCCCCCCCCGCTCGGTGCTAATCGCCGTGTGAATGGAAATGAAAAGAAGGAAGGCCGAGCGACGGGCTTATTGGGGAAGCGGCGCTTGCTGCTTCCACAAATAGCTGGCGGCAGCTTGAGTGAGTCTTTATCGGCGTGCCGCCGCCGTAACGCGACGCTTGTTCTTCGCGGTCCCGTCTGATTCCACTTGACAGGATTACAGCCCGCAATACGCGCGCACACACCCAGTCAAACGCAGGAGTGGTCGCCGAGCGAGCGGCGAAAGAAAGGTCCTGAATTGGGCCGCTTCTTGAGTCCATGACATGTCATGTCAAACACACACACACACACACACACACACTTGACAAAGGGGAAAGAAATCGCACTGATATGAGACTGAATTACAATTTTTCCATGTGGGGGAGGACAAAAAAAAAAAAACAACAAAAACTAAGATGAGAAAGCGTTACAATGTCCCTGCATCAAAGTTGTATTCTCGAGAAAAAGTCAGAGGTTATACAGTATTCTTCAGAATAAAAACGTGAATTTTACAAGAATGTGGTTGGGTTTTTTTTCCAGGGGGGGGTGTGAAAAGAAAATCCGTGTTTGAAGGGTGCCCAAGTGAAGCGCTTGCGTCTCATCAGCAACTGCGCTTCTTCCCTCTGGCCCGCAGCCACTGAGGAAGAAAAAAAGGGGGGGGGGGACCCCCCCCCCAAAAAAAAAAA
>CAAKHF010018751.1:6787-16795 GCA_901007745.1 Hippocampus kuda | reverse complement strand
CTCTCTCTCTCTCTTTCTCTCTCTCTCGCTCTGATTTTCTTCTTGTAAAAATCGTCTTTATGTTCTCATTAAAATGCAACTTTATTCTCCAATCAATTGTTTTTACTTGTAGACTTTCCTCTAAACATTACTTGCGGGTGTGATTGTGACATTATTCTCATAAGAAATCCTCAGAAAATCAAAATTTATTTTTGAAAATTTAGGGCTTATTTTTCTAGTAAAACTAGGACTTTATTTACTGGGAAAAAAAATCTGACTATCCTCATTACTTTCTCCTGTAAAAGTCTAACAAAATTTGACTGAATGATTCTCCTAATATTCTCCTAAAAATCCAACTTTATTCTCAAATTTTTTTTTTCTTGTAGTAAAAATCTTTTTTCTTATAAAATATTTGTCACGGGAATCTGACTTTATTCTTATTTCAAATTCTCATAAAATAGGACTATTATCGTAAAATTATTATTTATCTTTCTAGTAAAAGTCGGACTTTAATATGTTGAAAACCTGCTTGCAAAAAAACTGGCTTGATTTTCAAAAAATGTTCACATAAAAAAAAACTGACTTTATTAATTTTATCCTCGCAAGATTTCCCCTTTTTGTTTTCTTAATAGGGGAAAAATACAGCATTCATTTTTCTCCCCTCACTCTATGATGTATTCTCAAACTTCGACTACTCGTAACTTGTTAAATTATGAGCGTTGGTGAGTGGGCGCTCCGTAAAGTAAGGCACCAGGGTCCACATGTGGACTGGAAACCAACATGTTTAGCAGCTCTTGATCAGAACCAGATTCCTGGATAGGATTTTTTTTTTTAAAAAGGATGTCGTGCTTCAAAGAACGGATGCAGCATTTGTAAGTCACTGGCTGTTGTTCGGCGCGTGTGATGAAAGTGCGTGTTTGCCTGAACAGGAAGTGAGGCAGACAGACGTGTCTCTCAACCCGAACATCCTCCAGACTCCCGCAGCCGCCTCCGTGGCGGTGACTCACAGTTTCCACATCCCAGTGGATGTTAGTGGAAGCGAGGCAGCTTATAGTAACACATACTTTTTCACACTGGCTTATTTTGGGGCTTTGGCGTGTTGCTCTAACCCTTTTCCCTTTGGCCCACATTCACACACTGCGGCTTTTTACAAGCAGTAGAGACTCGAACAAAGGGGCGGCTTTCTGGAACTTTGTCACTTTCTTTGCCAGCGACCAGTCCCATATCCTGTTCAGGGTGTTTGGTCTGAAAAAAAAAAAATACACTTCATACCCCCCAAATGCTCTACAAACAGCACCGTGTGCCCCGCAGCACCGCTAGTGGGAGGGACAGCGGTCACGACAGTCGACAGCTTATTTTATCAGGTTACACGGCGCATGAAAGGGTTAAATAGATTTTTCCTGTCCTAATATCTCGAATTGATTGATTTCCATGTTTTAATCACCTCTTTTCATTGTGGCCGTAACACTTTGTAGCAAACAGTGCCACAATTTAGTGCAGACCTCCTGCCAAGGCCAATCGTACACCTCGCTGTGTCTTGAAATTTGTCACGCATGTGGCAAACTGTTGACCGCTTTGTCACGTTCGCCTTGTTTTTGTTGAACAGAGAGTCAGACGCCGTGACCTGATATTTTCAGTCAGCCTAGCCGACATAACCGCGGCAAGGGGATTTCGTGTGTGTGTGTGTGTATGTGTGGCTCAGTCACAAGTGTCAGACAGACAGAACAGCCCCCATCTTGTCTGCCCCGAACACCCCCCTGGCCCCCACCCCTGACTGAGTGTCTGCGGCACAGACAGTAGACAGCTGCATCTGTGTATTTGCTCTTTGGAAGCCAGTGACTTCATTACTGCATTGACGTAGCCGCACTCAGCGGCGATCTGCTGTCTGTCGGCAGGCAGCCCAGCCCGCTCTCCCGCCCGTCATCTAAACGGATTGTAGACGTGCTAATCATTCATTTTCTTCCTCCTCCACCGGCTCTGGTTCCATGCTCACGTCCAGCTCTATTTATGCCGTTTTGACTTCCACACTCAGACATTTCAGCTGTCGCCCACGTGTGCCCGCAAGCAGAACAGGTCAAGAACCGCCCTACAAAGACCCCCAATCCCCCCAACACTTGTGTTGCCTTCATGACCGTGATTTCCTAACAAAGCAAAATCCTGCTTGATGACCTTGTGAATGATACGATACACATAGATCGACATAAAAAATTAATAAAGTTGAAATTGGGAAAAGAAACAACAATAGGGCCATTGATTTATTCAATGAATTCATTTTACAATTTTAATAAGATTTTATTGTTAAAAAAAAAATCCCGAAAAACCAAGATGGTAATTTCCAGAGATAATTTGTTTTCTGAGCGTAAAGTTGAAATATTACATCCCCAAAAAAAGTTTCACATGATTAAAGAGATTGAAAACTACTAATAGGTTCGTTTTTGATGGATTACACTAAACTTGCTCATTCGCCCACGAATTGGACGCCACATAAACATGCTCAAAACCACCTTAAAAAGTGGCATTTTTAAACCAGATTAGCAAAGGGTAAACAAAGGGACGTCATATCCTTGATGGCGCCGAAGAAGCCCGCGAGACTGCAGCTTTTGTTTCAATAGTTGACACGAGTAGCAGCCACCAAGTTTCCAAAAACTGCAGTTTAGAGACATCTTTCTTGGACCTTACTATGAAAAGGAGAAAAAAAAAAGCAAGCGTATTTGTTGGGCCTCAGATCAGAACGTTGCTTCAGGACAACCGCTTTGCAACTACAATGACCGCCGTTGAGGCTGCAGCTTGTGGAATGCACTTGCTAATGTGGTTCATAATTTCCGAAGCAATGAGAAAGCTGGCAGTCATAGCGAGATCGTGGACGAGCTTCTTCTCGGTTTGCAAGAGCTCGGGAGTAGGATGAGCATTAAAATGCATTACTTGTGCAGCCGCCAAAGCGAGAGAACCTTGGCGGCGTAAGTGAGGAGCAGGGCGAGCGTTGCCATCAGCACATCAAAGCAGTGGAAGAATGTTACCAAGGTCGATGGAACTGCAACATGAGGGCAGATTACTTCTGGAGTTTGTTGAGAGATTTCCCTTCGGTAGAAGAGAGCAGCTGCAAAAAAGAAAATGTATGACGTGTGGCAAGGTTGGAAAAAAAAAAAAAAGATAAGACCAAAAAAAAAAAAAAAAAAGCTTTTCAGTGGTGTCTTATCTGTAATGAGCATAATGCTCCAGATTGTACTTTTTTTTCCAATATATTAAATTTATTCAGTGTTTGTATGCTGTGTGCTGTGGTCAATAATGCTCAGAAAGGACGCAAACATAAAAGTAGTTTTGATAATGCATGATCTGGGAACTATTTATAATTCACTAATTATAAATCATCAGAAAAAAATATTGTAGTATTATTCAAAAAATTGAATTGTAAGGATGGGAAAGAAATTCTCATAATATTGTGGAGGACTTATTTATTATTTAATTTTGTTCAACAGGGATAAGTATAATTTTCGGAGATGATCAATGTCTACATCAACGAGTCAATAGTGCCGGACATGTTTCCACTGTAGTCCCCCCCCCCCCAACTCCAACCAGCCGACAGTCACAAAATAAGCATCAAAAGGAGCCGATAAAGTCGACTGTTACGTAATCAGAGGGGGCGCTTGTGTGTCTCTGCGAGGCGGACGAGCGGAGAACCCCGTGGCTATTGATCAGTCTTGATGAATGGCGCCGCCTTGCTCGAAGAGGAAAGGGACGAGTGAAACCAAGTCGTGCTTGCGTAAGCGCTACATGTTGAGACTCGCTACGCAATCGAATTAACCTCGCCGCTACCTCCTTATTGCCGCTCCCCAGACGGCCCGCAGTGTCGGCTGGAACTTGTGGTCAAAACAGCCGAGGAAGCCAAGCCTCGGCTCGTCTTCCCTCAGTTGAAAATTAACCTCCCCGAGACCCCGCCTGAACCGCTCACCCGGCCTGGAACAGCCCCTTCGGCCCACCAATCGCATACCGGTTTGCTCTGTCCTGAACCCAAATTCAATCCCCTCCCCAGGATAGCCGCGTACATATTTCATGTCATTTTCCAAAGAACAATTATCCATTTATACTGAATACACAGCAGCTTCTTAGAACCTCCAGTCTGCATGCAGTGCCAGGCACAACAAGCCCAGCCTGTGTTTGCTTGCTCTTGTAAAAGGGGGCCCCTCCGAGGTGGGGGGGGGGGTGAGCCAGGGGGGGTATGTTTCTGGTATGTCGCCATCAGGTCAAAGGCAGCCGGCAATGGCAGCAGTACAACGGCTCGACCGCCCGCTTGGAAGAACGCCAAATTCACATAATGATGAGGCCTATATGCTATGCCTAAAGAAGTCGTAATGCTGCGGGGGAAAGAAGTCGTAATATTAGGAGAAAATGTTACTTTTTCTCTTTAGAAACAGACTTAATGTGACAATGGAAAACCATCATTTACTCAAGAGTCCAATTCTTATGCAAAAGAGTCAACATCAAATAAATCTCAGGTGAATTCTTGTTTTTCAGAAATAAAATCAACGAAAATTCATCGCCAACCTCTTTCCACAAGAAATATTTGTATTATGTATTTTAGGAACCAAAAACGTCATTATTTTGTCTGTGTGATAAAGAATAATTTCCCCCAACTATGAAGTTGTAATTTCCCAAGATAAAAACTTCTTATTTTTCAAGGAAACTAACATCATATTTTCATTGAATAAAGTTCAACTCATCTTTTTACAAGAACTGAAAAGTCATCTTTTCAGACAGAAAATCACTCAAGTCTTTGAGGGGTAACAAAAAAAAAAGTCCTAATCTTTTATTGACAAAGCAAGACATTCAAATATTGTGACATAATTGACATTATTATTATTTTTTTTACAAAAAAGAGTAAATGGTCTAGGTTAGCAGGTGGGTTGTCAATTTTAAAGGAAGAATCAAGAATGTCACATAATTTATTCAACTCATATCTCATAACATGACTTTGAGGTTAAAAATGTGAAGAAGAGGAACATTTTCTACAAATGTTGAAATATTGTGTAAAAAAAAACCCCAAAAACTAACCTAAGACCTATACTGTAAAGAGGGTGTGTAAACATAACACATGCATTGTGTACCCCCCCCCCCCCACCCCCCAAATGAGAAGCACAAATCACAGTTTTAGGAGAAGTCGTTTTTGGAAATTGGAGGAAGGGCTCTCGGGTATGTCGCCATCAGGTCACAGACAGACAGCCATAGCAGCAGTGGAACATGTCCGCGCCTCACTGGAGGAAGGCCAAACTGGCCGCGTTGACGAACATTCGCCTTCAGTTTTGGATGCCGCCGGATTAGTTCCGCACCAGCTCACAGTTGGGCCGGGAAGCAAAAGCCTATTATTCACTCGTCGGTATGCCATATTTAAAGCACGGCGGTGGTTAGCATTCCCGGCTTCGCGGAGTGTTTTGCGACTCGGGCCTCGCCGAATGAGGCGAGACGATAATGTCGGGGCTTCTGCCGCAAACTCGGCCACAGCGACCGTGAGGTCAGTCAGTCAGATAGAGCGGAGCCTCGACCGCGGCCTCTCAGACGAAACAAACGCAACAAAATGTGTTCCACGTTTTAAAATAACCGCACTCGCTGCCCGTGTGCATGTTCACAATAGTGTGACAACCAAATCCAGTTTGCCGCCTTTTCAGCTCATCAGAGGCCGATGTCTATGGTTTACGCCGGGCCTCTTACGCGAATTTATGAGGCAAAGAACGAAAGAAGGCGCGCAGGGTTTCTGCCACAGTTACTGTTTTTCTTTTGTTTCATGGCCGACAAGCTTTTTTTTTTTTTTATACAAATATTTATGGTAATTCTGACTTCAGTACTGCGCTAGCATAGGTTAGAGCTCGACGAAGGCAGTTCCATGTTGGCATCACATCACTGCCCCCGTATGGGAAAAATACAGCCTTGGTGTGATTCTCTGCCCTCAATGAAGGCGCCTGATTGGCAAAGAGTTCAGAGAGGACTTTTGGGAAGCAAGCGACAAACAAAGCAAAACAAAAAGCCGGAACACATTCTTGTCCGGTTTGTTTTGGCGCAGAGTCTCTGCAATAATGAATCAATTTGTTGACAGGGAAGTGAAGCGTTGTCTATCCGGTCTCTCTGGGAGACGCAAATGCAGGTTGTCTTTTTAATCGGAACCGAAGCGTTTGCATTTGAAAGACTCCTCCGGGCCCGCTCCCCCCCCCCCCCCCCCCTTCCCTCCCGCCCGACAGGAGCGCTGATTAATGAAGATGGAAACGCCAGAGATCATAGACGGCACTTTTTCCATAGGCGCACACACATGTAGACACATCATACAGGCACTTAAGAGTCCCTCTCTAATATTTTATCCCCACAGACGGGGGAGATGAACGCCGGATATCAAAGGCGTGTCACAAGTCCCGTTGGACTGCCGCGCTCATAAATTATGCATGCCGCAAACAACCCCGAATCAAAGGAGAATAGTCAGCCCTCGCCATGATGGGAATCCCCATCACTCCACTTATTCCTATAATCTATTTTGCATGTTCTGTAATAGGCCTCTAGACTGACTGACTCTCTTTGGACTGGTTGTCTTGGTTCTTTCTGGTTTTCACCTTGGCTTTGTATCTTACTTTTGCTCCACTAACATGAAAAATACACCCAGGAGCACTCCACTCCCGCTGCCTGTAAATCCTTATCTCACCAAGGGTGTGACGCACTGCTTACTGAGAAAGACTGCAAACCGCCTGCTTATGTGAAGGTGAAACAATCGGCCGTATCGCGGGATTATTTTTCCACTGTTTTTTTTTTTTTTTTTTTTGGAGTGGTGGGGGAGATGGGGTCTTTTTACCACAGTTCTTTATAACATGCAATTTTCTGGCCAATACAAAGTGCACAAAATTTTGATGAGAAAAATGCCACACCATGTGGGGGGAAAAATGGCATTATTTGACAAGAAACAAGTATTTTTATATTATATTGGTGAATGAATTTAATGAGTCTAAATAGAATTTCTTCTGACACAAAATAGTCATTAATTCATGAGAAGTCCAATTATTGTTTGACAAAAAAAAATCAGTTTCACTTGACTAAAAACAAAAAAGTATCATTTTTTACACCATATAAGAGTCCGAATGTTATTAGAAAAAAATGCCACTAGAAAAAAAAATGTACAAATATTCCACCCGACAAACTTGCACAAGAAAAAAGTTGCGCTTATATGAGAAAGTAGTCAAATGAATAATAATAATATAATAATTACTTTTCAACTACACCCAAAACTAAATTTTATGAGAAGACTGTTTGTAAAATACGGAAGAGGATTAGGATAATAAAAGTGAATGATGATCCGTTTTGAATGGAAATCGTGTTTTAAAAGTTGGAGGTGCTTGGATGTCGTTGACCGTGAAGTGCATGTGGAGGTGAACGACTTTTGAGGATCGTCTGTTTCTTGCATCTACGATGGAAAGAGGTGCAGAGGATCCACGGGGAAACACGGCTCTATTTACAGGACGAATGTAGATGAGCTCGCATGGAGCCCGCGGGGCAATGAAGAAATGAGACTTATGTTCGCGTGCGCGCGCACCGCTCTCCCCTGCCCGTGACAGATGACTCCCCTGAGCGGCGTCTCACTGCAGGTGGGAGTAGCGGCGGCGTATACACGCCAAGCCTTTCGGGAGACACCGGAGCCCCTTTTTACGCAGAGATCCAGAAAAATTACAATCCGAGCTGTGACACAACATAAATCACTCCACTGTGGCTTTTACACAAAAGCCAGCTAAGCGCTGTATTGCGACAACTGTGCGGTTTTCAGTTTTCTGTGCATCAGTAGACATAACATTGTGGCGATTAACTCATTCACTCCCAAAGACGTTTTTAAACGTCTTTTCAGACTTGGTCCAGAATTGGCTGGTACTGAATGAGTTAAGATGGAGCTTGACTTTGCGCCGCTGCCATCGCTCCTCGCCGCCAGCCCTAAAGTACTGCTCTTGTAGATCTTTTAAGTCGTCGTGGGTATCGGAATAGCCAAAGCTAACCGCTATTCGCATACACCACAAGCTTTTTTGTTTTGTTTTGTTTTACATCTTTTCGAGCACTGCTGCGTATGTCTGAACACTGTGTCCTTGCTGGCCAGGACATTTCGCTGCTCCACAGAGCATTAAAGACTGACGACGGCAGAAAATCCGTAACTTGGACGACTGGGAAACCAGATGCCGAAAACAGGATCGGCTCTCTAGTCGACTTCAAGCATTAAGCGTGCAAGCGGCGGAGTAAAGTCCGCTAAAGTCGACTCAACAAACACTACTGTGCGGGAGAATTCAAAGCTTTAACCACCTGACGTTCACTGCCCATACCCCATTTTGTGTTGAAAGCAACGGTCACGCCGATGTCACCGTGCTTCTTATTATCTCAATGGGGCGATCCGCATGGGCACCACCTCCGCTGTTACGCCTCCGATGTGACAATTAAGTCGCGTGCGAAGGCAAGGTCTACCGTAGTTCACTTCCTCTAGCTTGGGACATCACCCCTCTGCGGCGGCCATTTTAAGCAGCCCGCCGTGATAAGCGCGCTTCCGAATGTCAGACGTTTTCCATTTTGTCACGGCCGTCAAATCCATTGGGATGAATCACATCCCCGTCCCGACTGCTTCGTCATCGGCGGTAAAAAGGACACGAGGCCAGACGCTGACCTCAGCGTGATAACATCCCTCATTAAGGACACACACACACACACACACACACACACACACACACACACACACACACACACACACACACACACACACACACACAGAAAGATAAGCAGCTGTGTAGACACACCCCGCAGCGATGCACCATTTCAGAAAAAAAAAATGACAGGAACAAGAGCATTCACTTCCTGTCACATTGTGGTCTCGTCTTCCACTTGTCACGGTAGAGACGGTGGACAAAGATTGATCATTATCCCCCTCGCGTGCGTCTTTGATCTTCCGCCCAGGTATGTTGACTCCGATGACTCAACCCCCGGATGACATTTCGGCAAGTGACTCAGACACGCAGACACACGGACTTTTGCATTCAATGTTTAAAGAGGCGAGTGTTTACAAGCAGCCCCGGGACACGTTTACAAATCATTTACTCAATCATTTATAGTCAACAAGCCTCAACATGCGCATAGGAAGTGACGAGACTGGCAGCGAAACAGGAGTTCAGAACACCAAGTTTCTTCGAAACGTATGCCTTTTTCTTTCACATTTCAACTTATTTATTGTAAAGATCCACTTTTATATTTTTTCGTCAAATGTGTCTATTGCCATAAAATGTCGTTTTTCCTTCCTAATAATCTATTTTGGGGTAAAATTACGGCTTTGTTATTGTCAGTTGAAACTATTTTCAGAATTTACAACTATACTCTCATAAAATAATGCCTAATATCTCATCTCATGCTTTTTTCTCTGATGATTTTGTAACTATTCTCACAAAATGAATTCTTTTTCATGATCCGATTTGCAATATAACTACTTACTTTTCTCATAGTTATGGCTTTCCCATGTAATATTAGGACTTATATCTTCTTACAACTGTTTCTCCACTCACATTATTGGTACTTTGTTCTCAAAGAATCAAGAAGCATTTCATCCAATGTCATGACCTTATTTTCATAATATTACAACTTGTTTCTCATCATAGTCCAACATGATTCCCATGAAATTAAACCCTTTCTGCAAATGATCCATTTTATTTCTTGTAATATCAGAACAATTTCTTCTGTCACTTTACCACTTGATCCTTCTGCGTAATAATAGTACAACATCTCTTCATTTTGCGATTTAATTCAGGCTACGAGATCCAGAAGTACGGTAATCTCCCCTCCCCTCGATTGTGCCTTTGGACTTTTCTTATTCAGCAAACTGAAATGAGCACGCAGGAAGTGATTGTAGTTGGTCCTTGAGCTCTTTTTAGAAGGAGAATGAGTTGGATTTGCGGCAGTGGATCTGCGTGTGCGTGCTAGTGTGACAGAGACAGGCCTGTCCTGAGGGGTGCTGGGTGGTCTGGGGTGGCATCTGGGGGGGGT
>CAAKHF010018750.1:16995-32012 GCA_901007745.1 Hippocampus kuda | reverse complement strand
TGGATCTCGGCCTCCAGTTGGTTCCACAGCTTGTCGTGTGCCGGCCCTTTCATGTCACGGCCCAGTAATTGGATTTGCTGCACCCTAGGACGAAAACAACCCTTCCGTTTCTTCTTCATGTGAACCTCCGAGTACAGGTTCGCTAGCTCACGTTTGGCCAAACAAGCTTTCCGAGTCAAACATCTGAGAGCTCACAAGAAGGTAGCCTTAATGTTCTTCACGCCCGACTTTGGGACCAAGCGCTTAAGATCTTCACCTGCCGCCGTGGGGACCCCGGTTGGCGCGCCAAGGTTTGCTTCTCAGAAACGGGTTTATGCAGAGAACGCATTTGGCAGTACAAATGTACGTGGCCGAGTACTGAAATGTCATGTGCCGCAATTGAAGGTGACCACAAAAAACAAACAAAAACTATTCTGAGAACCGCAATAAGATAAGCAAAGTGAGGCGTTTGAGGTCAAGGCAACGTAGAACGGGTCCACATCACATCAACTTCAATGATCAACGGTAGTTTAAACACCAGACTCGCTGCGGTACACTTGGAATACACGGTAACACGATTCAAGCCAAATGGCTCACCTGCCAGCAAGTTCCTTATCCAGGTATTTGGCAGCCAGTCGAGCGCCGTACACCTCAGCCTGCAGTACTGCCATGTGCCGACGGAGAGCCTCGTTTTCTTTCTTAAAAAGTCTCACGTCAGCCTCAAGCCTCGCCTCTGCCAATTTCTCCTTTTTACTGTCCTCCAGCGCTTGTTGCTGCAACGCAGGACATCCCGCGTAAGCGCCACACACAACACATGCACGTATGCACACGAGATCAGAAACACGGTGCAGCGCAGAAAACAGAAAAGAAACATTGTTGATTAAAAAAAAAAAAAGCTACCTTGTTCCCTTTATTTGTTTTTAAACGCCTCGACCCATCATGTTTCGTGAATGCCTTTTAATGCTTTCTCATGACTCGCGGAATGTTTGTGCTTGTGTCATCTGCTGCCAGGGAAGCGAAAGATCAAAGTAACACTTGGGCAGGGGCAATGGCTATGTAGACAATGAGGATTTGAATTTGCTGAAGGAGGCATGCGTGTGCATTGAAAGCGCAATCTATCTTCCGTGACACTGTTTGACAAAAGAGCTGCTGGTGCTGGTGCTGCTGCTACGACCACCACCGCTACTACGACTGCGACTACAAAGACACTAACTTACCATGTGTTCCAATGTTGGGGCAGGCTTTAGCGGAAAAAGAGGCAGAAGAAGAGAAAGAAGTCACAGATTAATAAGTGATTCAAGCATGAAACGGAGTTAATACTTTTTAATACAACTGGGTAGACCAGGTACAAATTTGGATCGAATCAGGATTGAAAGAAGAGCTCAGAGGTCATGATGGCGATGCAGAAGACGCAGAAAAGTCAGACGAGTGAAAAGGATGCTCGAAGCCCAATTAAGAGGGAGTAGAGTGCAACAAGATCCCATGGTAGGGAAAGAACCTGTTCACCGCCCATCTTTAAAGCTCGTCTTAAAACTCGTTTTTATTCTTTGGCTTTTCACTCCGCATGAGACTGTATTTTTTGTTTGACTGTTTCGGTGCTTTCTATTGTCTTCGTTATTCATTTGTTTTATTCTTTGATGTATGAATTATTTCGGCTCCAGGTACAGCACTTTGCATACGGAGGTGGTTGTTTTAACATGCTCGAGATAGAAAAGACACTTGAGTTGTGCTGAGTGTGAAAGTGCTTTTGATGAGAATCAACTTAAAAGTCAGGCAACCCAAAGTTGTCCACCAGCTACGTACGAGTCTGTCTTTGATGGAATCGGAGTCTGGAGCTTGGCCTTCCTTGGCGTGGAGCTGCAACTGGAGAGCGTGAAGCTGCAGTAACTGGTCATGGACTTCTCTCTCCACGACTGCCCGCTCCGCTTTGACCTCACTTAGCTCAGAACGGAGATCTACAAGCTGGGCCTGGAAGGAAGGAGGTGGTGAGGGACAGCTCAAGGAGCACACTCACAACATTGAAATCGCTGGTTCTTCTTTTAGCAATCAGATTGTACTTTTTTTTTTTACGATGGACGATATCAGACTATGATTGAAAATTCACTTTTATGGCGTACTTTAAAAAAACGTATGAGGCCGTTCCAACCTATTAAAGTCCTGAAAACATTGGCGAAAGCGTGCATAGCGAATAGTCAGCTACTAACCTCGAGTTTGTGGTTAAGTTGGAAAACGGTCTGGGATTTGTGGCACAACTGAGCAAAGCAGGAGCTGAGGCTGGTCATCTTCTGCCGCCCCTCGTACGTAATGTCCACTTGATCGGGGTCTATTTCCCCGAGCAGCAGATCCACGTCCACGAAGGCTTTGTCAAACTCCTTCTCGAGCACTTCGAGCCAGCGAAACATTGACATACTCGAGCCGAGGGCCGAGTTGTGGCCCGCCGGAGAGCATCCAGCAGAGGCGGACATGGCGAAAACACAGCAAACGTTGACGCTAGGTCACTAGCCGCACAACGTTAAGCTTGCTTTGAAGATGACAATTCTTTGTGAAAGTCGCCTTGTTTTTGAAGCATGAAAAAGTCTTAAAATCACAATGACGCAATGATACGACAATTAAAGACGGCAAATATCTGATGTTATTTTTTTCCGATGACGGTCATCGCTGACCAGGAAGTCCCTCATCATCTGATCGTTCGTGCCAAGTGATTACTTCGGTCTGGGCCGTTTGGCTGAGCTCAAGGCAAAAGCAACGGAATGTCGAGCGATCACGTACGATCCTAGTCACATAAAAGGATCTGAATAAGAGTCTGGCGAGAGGGCAAACAATCAAGGAGATCATCGATAAAGACTATGGATTGAAACGATGGATCAAAATCCAAATTGTCAGCCGTGATTACGATTACATTTGGTGTGACATTTTGGAAATTACAGTCATAGCTTCTCTGCAGTAAGAGAACAACCACAATAATATATGAAGCGTCACATTTGAAGCGACACATTTTCAAACACTAATTCATTGTCATCAAAGAACTGAGGGGTATTTTTGTCACCAGAATGGTGTCTGTACTCTGTAGCAGTGTAGGTCCTTTTTCTGTTTCTTCTTTGCCAAGCTGTAAAATCATCTTATTTTGACCAAAAGGTAAAAATGACAATTCACAATTGTGTGCCATGCCTATGTTTTGAAAGCCCCAGAATAAATATACATCTCTATATATATTGTGAACAGCATAACTGTCCTTGACTGGCCTTTATCATGTCTCTTCAGTATTAGGTGAGTCACTACAACGTCTCCTCTTCATATGCTTTCCATCTTCTGCTTGGTGCTGCTCTGCATGTCCTGGAAGAGGAGGTGTCACTGGGAAGCTCTGCCCATGCCCCAGAACCTGTCTGACAGTCATGTTGATCCTGGAGCTGTGGATGTACCTGGAGCATACAACCCAGTCCTCCTCGGACACCTGCTCCACAATAGCGCCACCCTGCCAGCTGCATCGCTCGGTGTCGAGAGCCGCCACTTCCTGGTGGGCCGGAACAATGCGAGGCACGGCGTGGTAAAGGAGGCGGCTCAGCCCTGACATGACCATAACATCTCCGCTGTGCATGTACATGGCGGTGGGTCGATCCTGTCTGTGAGTGCCACCCAGGAGGAAGATCGCTGACTGGCCAAAACTGATCAAAGAAACACATTATGCACGTGTTTGCAGTTGAATCGGTTTCTTTACTGTACAGGCACGAGAACGCCACATTATTACAAACAAAATGCTACATGTTTTCATTGAACTCTACCGACATACCTGAAAGACAGCAGTGGGCAACTGTGATCCAATTCGGATTCATCCACGTGGATTCCTAAAGAGGAATCCGACCTGTAGTAGTTGAGGATTCCAGCCTCGGCATTGAAGCCTGTAAAGCCGCAGGCAGTTGCTATTTGGTAAGACAGGAGGTGGAGCTCAGTTGGGAATGGAGTGTAGTGATTTGCAGAGTAAGTCTACGAAAAAGCATGAAACATGAGGTTGGCTTCAGTTGAATGTGCACAAGAAATTGGGAAAAAAAAAGTGCTTTCTTTATGGATGTCATGAACAAAAGATTTCACCATAACAATTTGGATTACCTTGCTGTTCCAGTTGTAATGATAGCCCAAGGTGACCCAGCGCAGCCTCTCCAGAAGAGTTCTGGGCTCCCTCTTTCCAACAGAAGCGCAACTGGCGGAAAGTTTGAGCACAGTCCTCACTTTATAAACATGCCAAGATGCATTGAAAAAATTTTTAAGGTTTGCAAAAACTACATAAATAAATAAAAAAGAAATTACCTAACTTGAAAGACATACGTAACTAATTTCTGTATCTTATATTTGTCATTATTTGGGTCTTAAGTAGGAGCGATTTATTATTGACACATAAAACATCAAATCTCAGCTGAAAGGTTCTTGTCTTTTAAGACAAGTTCTATTTGCAGACACATCTGGTTTTAGTATTGGGATGCAGAAATACAGTCTGGTACACTTGCCTCACCTGAGGTTGGATACACTCTTGGCCCAGATGTCCTGGGTGTCAGTGGGAGACATGTGCATGTCTAGGTTGCAGATATTTGGCTTCTGAGGGTAAGTCTTCAAACACTGTCGAACCCAGAAGGGCTGGGAGCCGTGAAGGAATGGATTGGTGATGAAGATGAACCCTAAAAAACACAATACCAAATAAAGTCAAAAGAAAGGCCCTGTAAGTTAAAAGCGTACTAAGGTTTTAGTTGACCATTTAATATTGTCATGATCTTAACATTGTAGTCAAACTGTTGATTAATTTACCCGGATAGCCTTGCAAGGTGTAGGCTCTCCAGTCTTTGACATGATGTAATCCAACGTTGGTAGCGTCACCGTCACTAACGGCAGCTGGATCTAGTTTCACTGGACGTATCTGCCACATATACACACAGAATTCAGTCTAATTTTCAACGTTTTCCAACACACACACACACACACACACACACACACACACACACACACACACACACACACACACACTTTTTGTATGCGAAGAATATAACAAGTTCTCATCACAGTTCAATTTACAGGAGACAGGTTGCTGCCAAGCAAATGTCCAGAATTACTTTAACTTTATTACGATGATGGTTTAAAATAATGTCCGAAAAGAACATTTAGATGAATACATTATTATTTTGATTAGTAAGTCATTAAAGTAAACCATTGGTTGACATGCGCGGGGGGGGGGTCTGTTTTTCTTGATGTTGATGTTTTCTTGATATTCGCGTCACCTTGTCATTCGTCACACATTTGGAAAAATCAATAACATCGCTGAAATCCGGCGGAGGGTTTCTGCGCTTATACAACTTAAACATTTGTCGAAAAGCATCCTCTCCAGTTTCCACAACGGACGCCGCCATCTTCGCCATGTTTTAGTTCTACTTCTGCGACTCGTGTCGGTGTTGCGACTGCCACCAACTGGTAGGAGGGAGTTGCTGTGGGTCAGGACTCATACGGATCTGTGACAGAGTTTATTACCAGTCGAGAACAACGATAAAATAGTAAATAGTATTGATGCTTGAGTTAATTAAATATGTACATTTGTAAAAAACGAAAATAAAATCTAGGCAAAATAGGAACCGGAAGTTTCACATTGCTTCCGAGGTCAAAGTATCAATTCAGGTCGGAACATGGCGACGTCGTCGAGAAAAGTGTTTGAGGTGTTTGTATCAAAAGTTCCATGGACAGTTGCTGGCAGTGAGTTGTTTTTCATTTTCATTTTAAATAGAGCGTTCATTTTATGTGCCAGGTACAAGCGTATGTCCGTTCACTGAATGTTTCATGCGTTTACGCCCTTTGTCTATGAAGCAGTCACCTCTACTAGCTACCATTGCTCATCCTTCTGTGCTGGATGCGTTGACTTGTCTTTCAGAGGAGATGAGGGAGTACTTTGGACAGTTTGGACAAGTTAAAAGGTGTCTTCTACCATTTGTAAGTAACCCCATAGACCAGTCAACTGTGGAACATCTCTTCTTCGGCCGATCTTATTCATTTCTTTGTTCGACATGATCTCCTGCTTCGTAACAGGATAAAGAAACTGGCTTCCACAGAGGATTCTGTTGGGTGGGTTTCAGCACGGAGGAGGGACTGAACAATGCACTGCAGAAAGAGCCACACTTACTGGAGGGAGTTAAGGTAGAGTCCTGATGGCTTGGATCTACATTGTCTGCTGTTTATGCCGATGAATATAAAGATATATTTTAAGCAAGAGGATCTGTATAGTTTGCATCCCAATATGAAACCCAAATGGTTTTAATATTCATAATATCCGAGCTTGAACAAAATCCAGAATGCTCCAAAATCTGCACATTTGATTTCACAAACTGCAGAAAACAGACTTTATTATCGAAATGATCAATATGACTTCAAACTTGTACATAAAAAAAGTGTTTTCTTCAAAAGATATTTTAAAGGTGTCATGGACTTTTATGTTTTCAGCTTCAGGTTCAGAAGAACCAGCGGCCATTTTCTGGACGGAAATCAAACAAAAATGAAAATGAGTGAAGCACCTATTGTGTCCCCGTGATCGTCTGGAAAAGTTGTTTTGTGTGTGTGTTAACATCTATGTGTTATACTGATTCTTTGTGGGCCTGAGTATCTCTGAATAGTTTTTAGTTCTTTCTGTCATGTCAATACAATTTACTGCATTTCTTGTTTCCAATGTACGTCAATTAAAAAAAAGTAATTCAAGCCCAGTTTGGTGACTGCTCTGGTTATTTGATGAAAGCAAGCACAGACTAAAGATCTCATGACAGTTAGTCTATATGGGTTAACTATTTTTGATCTGATTACATTTGATGGAATGCATGTTGTTTTATGTTCATTCCTCCCCAAAATGATTATTTTTTATGCTTATGCCTAGCGGAGGGTGGGAAAATACTGTGAAGTGCGTCATGAAGAAGTCACCATTGAAAAGCAAATGCAAGCTTAAGGGTGTTCATCATGAATATCAAAGAACTAAAAGGAAGAAAGTAAAGCCAAATTCTTTTCTTTTTATTTGGGCTGAAACATGTATACAGATAATTTAACCAGTTTACTGTGTTGCGGAGGTACTTGTATATATTTTTTTAACTTCCAAACATAAATGCATTTGTTTTAAATACGCTGATAAAATGTGACGGATCTATCTGTAAACAAAATTACAATCGCTCATATCTCATTACAAAAACAAACCAAAAAACTTTGAACAGCGCTAAAGAAAAATGACTCACATTTTGTCTCCTCCATGAAGAATAAAATATTTACAAGTCCTTCGAGTTCAAACATTGCTACTTTCGTCATGATCAAATGCTGCAAATACTGAGTGTGCAAACATGGGCGATGCAATCCATGCCAACAAGTGATCACAGTATAAAGGTGTCATGAATGACATGGCGTGAAAGCTGAAATAGCAGAAACAGGTGTTGAGGGGAATCTTCCAAAGCACTAAGCTGATAAGCCACAAAAAGAGAATAAAAGTGACGAAAGATATTAAATTAAGTCAGCATGATAATCATCTTTTTGGTTGTCCCCCCCGCACTTCCCCAACACTGAGCAAATCAACACGAGGTTTTATATCCTATTAAATCCACTGTGGAATCCATTTTGCAATTAAAAACACAACTCTCAAGTCAAACGTCTATACAAAATTCGAAACTGTACAGGAAAGCTACTTGTGGGTCCTGAGAAAAATACAAATTGATGTTGCTTAATACATGCTATTTCGATCCCATCCGTCAAACAGAATTCGTGAAAAAAACAACCCAAAAAAATCTCAATTGGAGCTAAAAATCTAACAACATGAGTGGTTTTGTTTCACCTCAAGTATAAAAACAAATGTGTATATATACAAAAATATACATCCTACCATCATTTTTGCATCACATTGCAAAAGATGACATTTTCTTCCTCATTCTGTTGCTAATAGTTAATGAGGTCAATAAAAGTCCGTGTTGTAAAAGCTTTCTTGAAACGTACTGAAAGGAGGGGAAAAAAAAGTTTCAATTTTTTCTTTTGAAATGACCCCAAAAAACAAAGTCATCGGTGTAATACTGGCTCAAAAAGCATCCGGCATCAGTCCACTCAGTAGACACGGGGGATTATCCGGTAGTGGACCGTTCGGCAGTATTCATCCCAGGCCGAGCCGTACTTCCTCCTACAATCGCTCATGTCCCGAGAGTTTCGGTGCACCAGCAGGATGATGAAGTAGATCATGTAGTACCACGGCAGCAAGTGACTAAAGCCTACACAACAAAATGTCGTCTTACAATCACTGAGTGTGGTCTCAGCATTATAGATTTGAAAAGTCGGATATTTTAACAAGGGGGTTTATTTATTTTTATTACTGTGTGGGAACAGAATAGGATCGTAGTCATGATGACGATAATTATACATCCTTACTTGTAATTGGAGCTGGAACGCAGGAATTTGTTTTTTCAAAAGTTTGGTTTCGTGATCTTGTTACTCTGCGCTTTGACTAGTATTGTTAATTCACTTTGACAATCAAGCAAAACGCACAAAAATATAAAGGAAGAAATATACATATATATATAGATAGTTTTTGGACAGGAAATAAACAAATACAATTTGGAAATCAGCAGCATCTGTGAAAAGTGACTTACCGCAAGGTATTGACCAGGCCAGAGCCATGATGAGGTCTCCTAGGTAGTTAGGGTGACGGACGACACCCCACCAACCAGACACCAGCAGACTCTTTCCTGTTGCTGTGGGAATAGTCCTCAGATCTGTTTTTTAAAAATAAGGAAAATAGCACATCGTATTAACAATGAACTCATGTTACAAGATCCAATAGAAGATCCAACACTTACATGACAGTTTGGGGTCTGTTGGGTTTCTCCTGAAGGCATTTTTCTCAGAGTTGGACGTTCTGAAGATGTAGAAGCCGATCACTGAACGGGAGACGAGCAATGGAGGAAATGCGATTACTGGGATTCGCGCAACACTAAACCGACGAACGTAGCGAGTTGCGCTCTCTTCTCACATTTGAGCAAGACGATGGCAGCGACGGCCGCGAGGCTCAGCTCATTTGGGTGGCTAACCAAATAATAGGCCTGCAGGGTATACGTAAAAGGCACCCACACCAGGTCTCCAAAGGCCAACATGAAGCCAAAGCCATCATGCATCAAGTCCATGGTGGTCAAGATGGCTTCCTGAAATAAAATATGCATTCAACTAACATGATCAATGTCCGAACTTGATGAAGTCTTTTCGGTTTCTAAAAGGTACAGGAAAATCAAATCATTGAGGTTCCGCCAACAAGTCTTCTGTGTACCTCATTCCAGAGGCCGTCGACTACATAGAGCAGCTGGAAGGCATTCACGAGAATCATTGCATAGGACGGCGTGTCCAAAACTTGCTGCTCCATCTCTGCCAGCGCAAACGCAAAGTTGATCAAGCACTGAAAAACAGATCCACAGTCATTACACACATATTCACATGAGACTATTTAATTTGTTGCACGTGCACCAAACCTACTAAATGGCTTGGGCTTGCCTTTCATGTCCACTCACCCAGCCGATTAGTCCCGGACGCATCTCACAGAAGAATTTCAAATCAAAATTTTTAATGCGGGGATTGAGCTCATGTCCCTTGAAGAAGTCATACACGATATTGCCTGGAAATAGATGAAGAAAATGAATTCATATGGCAGACAGGGCATAATGAGGTGTACCTTTTTCTTCATCTTGGCGTTACCAGAGCTTCCCCCAAGCGCCTGCTGGTCCGGCGGAGCGTAGCGGGAACGTATGTACAGGTAGACACTGAGCAGAACAGAGATGAGGAAGGAAGCTACAGCAAGTTGCAAGAAGTGGCTGTGGATGTACGTGAGGTCGATCCCCTGGTGGACGGCTGCGGCAACAACCGCGGCGCTCATCGCAATGGCAAAGAAACCTGATCAAAAGAAAGCAGCAATTAGGGATGACACAGGACCTTAACGTGCACTCCTTTCGCCACATATACTTTGAGATGGCACGCTAGCTTGCATTGCAGGCTAAATAGTCACTCTGTCAGCTCTTCCGCAGATGTGCAGAGAGTGAGAGTTCAAAGCTTCCACAAGACCCCCCCGGAAGCTTACCATTGGTTCTGTACGTCAGCCTCTCCCCGGACCTCAGTGGCATGCCCTCGCTCAGCTGCACAGAGGGGGAGAATTAATAGCTTCGAAGCGAGAATCATTTAAGGCGCACAACATAGAACGATTTAATGGACAGATTTGGTTATTGTATATAGTTCACAACTGTTTCCTAACCTTTCCCACAGGCAGGATGTAGAGGAGGACCTGAAATAAGATCCACAGGATGACCAAGCCCAGGGCCCGAGCATCCCAAAAAGTCTCCAGGGGTGGTAAAGGGGGTGGGAAGTTGACTAAGCTGGGGTCCGCCAAGTTGACTTGAAGAACCACAAAAAGAACCCAGGATGGCAGGAAGAGCAACCAGAAGTACGCCCCTGAAAGATGAGAGAAGCAACAAGTTCAGAAAAGCTCAACGTCGGATGTCATATCGGCATGTCTACAAATGCCAATTGTGAATACCCGAACAATGATTTGGAAATCATTTTCAAATTCGATTTGATGGAACATGCTATTGTTCAAACTGATCAAGTTGAGTTGATTTCCACATTTATTTCAGTGAGTCTTTTGCATACTCGTGGTACTTGTGCTGCACCTACCAATCTTGCCCCCAAAGTCAAGCTGGGTGGAGACCGTCGCAGCAGTACTCGTGACCTCTTTGGTATCCTCCAGGCGGTGTGGTTTGGTCTCGCTATCGTGCTTCCTGCGGCGCAGATTATAGCGACTCTGGTTCTTCTCTGTCTCCATCTTTGCCTCAGACTTGTCAAGACAAAAGCCAGGTTTTATTTCATCAGGAATAATTGTATCGTATCGATTTAGGGTTCCAAAAACGATTTTATCCACAAGGACCCAGTTCGATTCAATTTCGATTCAGGATTCAGTTCAGGATTTCACACAGTACCAATTTTACTTTCAAATAGAATACTTTCTTGGAAGAGGCTATGCTGCAAAGAGGAGAAACGTCTTACTCTAACTTAGTGCATCGTAAAAATATGAATATTTATATTAGGTATTGAACCTAATGCCCAGGTTGAACCTAATTCATCAGGTACGTTTGGTTGAACATGACATGGTCGAAACCAAAAATAATTGAAATCAATCCAACCACAGGGCAGGCTGTGTAAATGGCAAAAACACACCGGAAACGCATGGCATTCACATTCCTGGGACTGGCTCACAGAGCATCGGGTAAGAGAACGGCAACCGAACGTAACAGAGCACAACATGATCATCATCATTAAAGTGTCAAAAACACTGCTTCTGTGATCAAATTGAACTCACCTTATTTACTTTGTTTGCAGTGTTATTCTCTTCTTTGTTTTCATGCTTATTGTTGCGATTGCTCTCGGCAGCCATTATGGGCTGCTGCTGTCAAACAACGGATGAAGCGTATTGGGAGATGGACAGGGACCCAAAAAACAACCAAAAAAAAGACAGACAAATGGACAAAAAAGACAAATGTGGACAAATGGAAACGTGACTGGTGTGTCAAATAAATGAATCACAGAAACACCACGCCCTTTTTTTTTTATTGACCGACGAGGACTCTAGCAGGGTTTTTCCTGCGCTCAAAATTGCGTAGTGGCCGCCTCCAGCTAATTTTGTCCCGTCCTGAGCCAGATCAATTGATATCGGTCAACACAGCGTAACGCTCCAGCTGTGCTGTTTGAGCAACGGCAGCTTTGAATATTAACAGCAGTTGCAGCATTGCACCATGATGGGGGCGCTATATCAACAGCTGTGCACATGAAAGACCTGAAGCAACTACCGAAGAAGAAACAGAATGAATTGTGGGGTTCCCCTGCTAGTCGGTGTGATCGGCGTCCTGATTTTCCCTGGCAAATGTTACCACCTCTGCCTCAATTTGAGCCAAGAAAAACCCCCGTATAATGACTAATGCAAAATAACCAACGAGTTTGGCAATGCAACTAACTAACGAACTAACTAAAGACTGGCTGCAGCTCTCGATGTGATACAGTGCAGACTACAACGAAAACCTTGTCTTTAAAAGGGCATAATTTAGAGCAAAGTTTTTATTCATCTATTCCTTTAGTCAAGAGAGGAATAAGGCAGGTAGGCCCCTTACCAGAGGACTGAGTCGGACTTCAACCATTTCCTGCAACTTTGCATCCTCGTGTGACGATGGCACGGTCTCCGTTACTGCTGCAGCGGTGGCCGCCGCCACGCGTGAGGTAGAACGGTGCGTGGATCTCCCCGGGGACCGGGAGCGGCTGCGACGGCGGCCCGGTGATCGGGAACGAGAGCGAGAGTGGGACCGCGGCTGGAAACAAGAAGAATTCTGGAAGCCATAGTTGAAAATGTGTTGAAATGAAATACAGATTTTTATTTTTTTTTTTTGTTGATGACACAAATTGAACGAGAAACACACACAAATGCAAAAAGAAAACACAAGCAAGCAGCGTACGTACAAACTGCATTAAATGTGTGGCAACTGGTCCATTCAACTGACCCAAGCACCAGATGTCACTCACTGGGCCACGCCCCTTAAAGGCACCCATTTTGACAGTAGCTGTTGTGAAGAGAGTCTACTTTATTCTGTTTAAATAATTTTCAAAAAAAATAAAAAAACGCGTAGCAAAAAGATGTGTGTCGATATTTTAAATCCACTGTAAGCTCTGCTGCTACCTTGATGTCCTGCTCCTTCAGCTCAAGCTCAGTTCCATCCTTGTAGATGACCGTGTAGAGTTGACTTTTGGCTTCGAAACCCAAAACCTTCACTTCGTAGTACAGGTTGCTGCCAGGCCAGCGGCCCATCACCATGTCCCCTTTGTGGTACTTCACACTCGGCATTGTCTTGTACTCCAAGAAGAAATATGAAAGACAAAGGATGGGAAAATAACAGCAGAGTAAGAAAGGGGGCAATGCTTGAAAAATAAATAAAAATGCGGGAAGCAGTAATTTGTATTTCAAGCAAGCGCAAAGTAAAAGTCATGGTCTTCAGACTATGTGCGTCGTGCCCCCAGAAGCGCAACAATGTACGTAGCGGGTCAATCGGTAACATTTCTCATCAACGGAGGGGAATCCCGCGCTATACATTTTGTTTGTCAGCAAGGATCCAGTGGCAATTAACTTCCCACGGTTCGTTGTAACGAAGGCCTTTTCACTATTTTGTGGGAAAAATTTGGTCGCTATAATGAAGTTTGCATGATTACGGTGTTTGCTGTAAGCAAAAGGAAAATGAATGACATGAAATCGGGACAGTGAAATGTGAACGTTATAGGATTGGTCGCGTTGTAAACGGGGTACGTTGAAACGAGGTTCGACTGTATCTATTGGTGGTTTACTGTATTGTTAGACCAATTCTTCAACAGTGGGGTGTTTGCTTTTCCTTCATTGTGTGACAAAATTCCTCGGATTATTAGACCTAGTATACTAAACTGTAAACAAGGGAACTGCACCTGCTCAGCGTATCGCCGGGACTCCTAATCTCCAACTGCAACCAATTTAGAATGGTAGAATCCCGCTATAGTACATGCCAGGGGCTACAATAAGGTTGGCCCGGCAAGGTCAGCATTATCCATCATCAGTGACCAGAGAGGCTCAGTGTGTGGAAAACCAACACCAAGGCAGAACTGCTGACAGGTCCGTCCCTGCTCGGTTTAACTAGAGCCATGTGTCATTTGAGGAAGGACCACCATCCACTTTGTCAAACAAACACTTTCACTGCCACTGTCCATTATACCAGCGAGTGTGAAGACAATAGAGTTTGAGCTCGGGCCACCAAGTATGTTTCACAAATGGCTGTTTTCCTAATGAATCATTGCTAATGAAAAGTTTGACCTGAAATGTATGACTTTTGTTTCAATTATTTTCAGAGGAAAACAAACAATGTGTTTTATCATTTAAAGTAACCCATGTAGAGGTCAAAGCACAAAGGATGAGAAATCTTCCCCAAAAAAGTTTCACCAAATAATTAAAGCTAAATCAAATGGGTCGCAGTTATGAACCACTTTCACCACCAAAAAGCAAAGCTGATTTCTTACTCACTGGCAAGTTGGCGCACCGGGATTACTGCAGTCAGGCAGGCAAAAACAAACATGTAAAAAACAAAACAAAACAAAAAAAAAAAACCTTAAAATTCAGAGAATGACAGGACACACCCAAAGTTAGTTCCTGCGACGTATCCTGGTGCATATGGGAAGTTAGTATCCCATCAAATGGCTCAGAGGCCAGCGTGTGCGTGTGTTTGGAGGGGGGGGGGGGAATGCAGCATGTGAATCAGACTGGAAAAAAGTCTCACCACAGATCTGATAACAGCACCCGTACCAAGAACAACTCTTTTTGTCATTTTAGAGCTTGAGCTCTTTATGTAATATCTATTTGATTCACCAATGTGAGAATAAGCAACTTAGAAAATGGATGGGCATCTATTTGATTTGCTAATATATATCATTACCGTGTTAAATGAGTCGTTTAATCATGACTTCATTTTGGGAAATGTAACTGTTACCAAACTGAACAACCGTCAAACATCTTGTATGGAATAAATCCCATCACATCTAACAAATTTTACAAAATAATTAAATTAAGATATCCTTTATTTGTCCCGCAATGGGGAAATAATGACTATGGGATACTCATGTTTTATTTCTGTAGAGATGAGGCGATAATTTGGTGACTATTTGTTCTAAGTAGATATACATACATATGTGTATACATATAGAGAGAGAGATATACGTTTATGTTGTGTATACACGCACACATAACGTCTCTATATATTCCCCCTGAAGGTCAAAAAGACAAAATGAGTCAAAACATGAAAAGTCTTACAGGGGATAAAACTCCAAAGAGTCATAATAAATGGTGAAAAAAAAATGTACGTGAGATAAATAATAGGGCGTCTGAAAGTTTAATTCATGATAAGTACAATGTACACACACACACACACGCACACACACACACACACACACACACACACACACAC
>CAAKHF010018711.1:9777-32815 GCA_901007745.1 Hippocampus kuda | reverse complement strand
TACTACTATACTCTCAACTTCACCTACTCTCACACATACACTCACAAAGCACACACACACACACACACACACACACACACACACACACGCACACAAAGATTCTATTAAGATTAACCTGCACAAAATTGTACAAATTGAAAAATGGAGACAAATAAAGTACACTAAGCTAGAGGTTCACTTTTTTTTTTATCAGTTTGTACAAAGAAAGTCCCTGATTCACTATCTTGAACACACCTGCAGACAGATCAACACGTTCATGCAAACAAAGCTGAAACCCATGAAGCCTCATGATCTTGCAAAAACGCTCAGCCCACCACGGCGCTTAGGAGTGTAAAAATGGTCATTTCATTTCCGATTAATGAAGGTTTAATCCTGGCAATAGTTTCAGCCTGGAAGCCAGGAAGTAATTTACACTATTTTTCCCCTCTGAGAATGAATAAAAAAAGTTGAATCAACGTGGAAATTATCATTTAGAGATTCCACTGTAGAGAGGATGTATAATTTAGAACAACCTCCATTAAGAGTATACTGTATGTAACATAACTTATTCAGCATTTGTTTGGCTCAGTCGGTTCTCGGCAGAGAATCAACGACTGTTCAAACCCTTGATTGAGTAGGAAGTTTCTTTCAGATGAACGAAAGAAAACTGTTTCACACGTGATTTTTTTTTTTTTTTGCTCTTGAGATACAACGACACTGACATATTTTGCTTTTCTCACGTTATGCAACAGTGGACTTCCCATGTCACCAAAATCTTCCTAAGCCACGGTAACCCCGACATCTGCCAATGTGTCCTGCGTCCCGGGATAATTGTCAGGCAGTAATGGAATGTAACAGCAGGAGTGATGTGATAACAAAAGATGGCTGCCAACTTGATACTTTTACCATTTGCGATTCACCGCACAATGCCGGGTTGTCCTAGATATGACAGAAAGTTTTGAACTTGGAGACAACAAAACCACACACCGATGCTTGCCATCGTCATCGTCGTCATCATCATCATCATCATCATCATCATCATCAATAATGCAGCCATTTTCTTGAGAGGAATTATATGTTTTTGGAAACGTTACTAATGTATGTTCACCCCCCCGCTGTGGGAGCATTCATCCTTTTCTGGGAGGCTCAAGCATTTGTTCTATTCCACATTTTACACACTTGAATCCGCTGCTTGGAAAAGTTTTTTTTTTTTTTTGAAGAAAAGTCTTAGTAAGATAAATGAAACGATCTTTAACAGCAGAATTGTTCTCACCTGCGAGTAGAAAATATTTCCCAACTGCTTGCCCCGCCCTAATTAGCGATGGTAAACCCCTGCAATCATGAACTTTGTGATCCGCAAACTCGTATCCAGTTCACTTCCTGTTCACACGACCACTTCAACTGCCCCCCGCCCCCAAAAAAAAGGAATAAATGGATAATTTTTCGTTCCACAAAATGGCCATGGGCGGCTCAAATCAGCAGTGGATTGAGTCGCTCCAAGTCGCTATCTACTGTATGTAATATCTTTTCTCCTCATGTAATGCCGAGGGGGCTTCATACAGTATTAGTAACAGCCGTCTGCGTATTGCCTTGCAGAGTAAACAGCCCAGTATGAGTCTCAAAAGAATTGAAATTGTCCGAAAGCAAATTAAACCATCTGATATCCATTGTTGTGTTCAAATGTTCACATAGCCATACAAGTTATGGCTGGTAGGTGACAAATACAAACGACAGCGGACCTGAGCTGGATTGCACAGTACACATGAATCAAGGGCACAAGCTTGAAAGTTGGACTTCCTGAAAGTAAATTCAACCTTTATCTGAAAGGACTGTCGTCTACGGCACGGACAAATGTGAAATGTGAAAATTGTAAAACGGGATATTGTAGAAAGTTCCTCAATAGATCAGACAAACAGTACTTTGACTGCGGTTTCATTAAAAAATAAAAAATAAAAACCCTCAAACATTTTTATCCATCCATTTTCTGATCCGCTTATCCTCACGAGGGTCATGGGCGTGCTGGAGCTCATCCCAGCTGTCTTCGGGCAGTCGGAGGGGGACACCCTGAACCAGTCGGCAGCTAATCGCAGGGCACACAGAAACGAACAACCATCTGCGCTCACACTCACACCTAGGGACAATTTAGAGAGTTCAATCAGCCTGCCACTCATGTTTTTGGAATGTGGGAGGAAACCAAAGTACCCGGAGAAAAGCCAAGCACGCCCCGGGGAGAACATGCAAACTCCACACAGGAAGGCCGGAGCTGGGATCGAACTCACAACCTCTGCAATTGTGAGGTCAACGCGCCAACCACTCGCCAAAGATTATTATGTGTGCAGTAAATTAAATAAAAAACAAAGAAATCCTCCTTTAGCCAAACAAAATGGCACCACACACATCGTTGTGCTACCCGCGGAAGCTTAAATCGCTGTTAAATTTCACATTTCTGCCAACAAAGCCGTATTTGAGCCCAACCGTATGGGATTGCACTTGGCTGCGATCAGATAAAAGAGCAAATTTTGCTGATGGAGCCACTTGATCGGGTGCAAAGTGGCACCCGGCAATGCTCATTTGAGCCACTCACCGTTCATATATGTTTCCCTTTTTTTTTTTTTCCTGGCAGCTAAAGTGCTCCTATTTTTTACCTTCATCCATCCTCCCGTAATTGAAAACAGAGCAGTGGCAAAAAGTCCAGGGGGTAACACCATCTCTCACCCACCGTGTCTCCTACAAGAAAATCGATGAGTATTACAAATTGAAATGTATCGTATCATAGCCAGTTGTATTGATAAGCGTATCAGTGATGAGATGTTGTGACGCATGAGCTGCACATCCTTGAAGAATGGATGGCTGGCCACTGCAATTTCATACAGTTCGACCCTCTTTACCAGCAACCGCCTGTGGTAGTTACACACGGACGACCTGACCCTGGTTATTTACGTCCCGACCATGACTGTAATCTAAGGGCATGATTTTGCTCCGAACCCAAATTGCGGGCACTAAATTGTATGTCCAATCACTCTAACAGATTGCAGATGTTGTCGTAGACATGTAAAAGTGGTCGAGGCCGCTATTTTTGAAAAAGAGGCTTTTGCACTTTAGGTGGCTCTGATGGTTTTCCCGAGGGAGAAGTTGTGAGAGCTCAAAATGAAAATGAAAGTGATGGAATAGCAAGTGCCACAAACGTATTACGTGCGTCCGGGAGAAGAAATCCGTCACGCGGATCATTTTGTGGGAGTCAGCAAGTGCACAAAAGGCATCTTTTCTTTGATTTAACTCTCCTGAGTATGTGGCAATGGGCTGTGTCTGCCCATCCTTTGGAACTAGCGTTCAAAACTTAGGTTGGGGCTCCTTCTTGTGCCCAGCTGCAAGTATCCCCGATACGCTCCAGTACACGCTGCGTCCCACCTGCCAGTGTTTTAACAAGCAGCATTAGCCATCGCAATTGATAAATCACCTTGCGCGTGCAAAATGTATCGATTGGCATATTTTCCTCCCTGAACGTGCATGATTAATTTCATGGCTATCTCGCACATTTGGCAGATGCGATCCTGCGTGCGCCCAGCACGTGTGAGAGTTTTCACGTGTCTTTTCTCAAGCAATCGCGTTCGAACCAGGTGATGCATGCGCAAACCTTGGACGAACCGAGCCTTGAGTTACCAGAACAATGTCAAACCTCCATCGGGCTGTGCGCCAACTGATATTTTGGGGCTCTTCTCAATAAATGTATCAAGTATCCTTTTCCACATTTAGCCACACTACAGCACATGCTGTATCAAGATTCTGACCCAGAACCAGAACCAGAAGACATAAGATAAGATAAGATAAGATAATCCTTTATTTGTCCCACACTGGGGAAATTTACAGCCTTCAGCAGCAAGATTGTAGGTAGCCCCCCAAAGTGTTGCTGTCGAGCTTAGGACTGAGGCTCTTCCGACCAATAAATAAATAAATAAATTGGGACCACAGCTGGTTCGTTAGGTGAGATCCATCCAAAAGGGAACATGCTGATGTTAGTGATGTGACTGTCTCAGACAAACTGAACTGAACTGACATCCAAAGGAGCTTTGACCCAGAAAGATTTTTTTTTTTTGGCCCACAGCGATGACAATCAACTTATTCGTTACATACTGCCCCGGATCTTTTCACTCGTGTTGTACTGGCCATCTTGTTGATCTCATATAAAGTTTCTAAAAATGTCCTGTTCAAAAACGAGAACGGCACACATTGGACACAAAAACAGCGTTTCGTTATTTTGATGCATTCAAGCATATTCCGACTGCTCGTCTGTTGGGTTGTTCTACTTGATATTTTACTTTCAAAGCACTGACAGGATTCATTTCATCTCTCGTGTGCGCTATGTAATCTCAAACAAAGACGGCAGTACACCCTCAATTGGTCGGTTGACAGTCAATCGCAGGGCATCCCTTGAAATAGACAACCATTTATTGAGCGTGAACTGAAAAGGCACTGCCTGCACTGTCGTCAGGTGTGTAAACCACAAAACCGATGGTGACGATTTAGAAGGAAGAAGGCACATCCAAGCGGAACAATCGTGTGCTATCTTACAGTTTCTGGGAACACTAAGTTTAAAAGGTATAATATGATGATAATGTGGGAATCGAATGAGATGTCATTTTACAAATCTGTCACGACAAGGTTCCAAGTGATACACTGGTAGCCTGTGAAAATATGACGGGACAAATTAGTGTCTTCTGAGGATTTCAGGGCCGCGGTAATACAGAAGGCTTGGTTTACAGAAGATAAGGAGGAAAATCATAAACACAAGAACTGGGTATTGCATAGAAGCAGTTTTAAAAGAACTTGTCGTTTTTGTTACAGAAAACAAGGATACTAAAAAAAAAAAAAACCCACACCAAATGGGGCTTTTGTTGATGGGAAATATGGTTTTACAGCGTGTTTTTTCCTCCGGGCTGGTTGTCAATTTAGAGCTATGACACCTTGGTCTGAAAGCACGAAGGCCGGAGTATTATTTTGATTGAGTGTAGATATAATCTGGTTTATGAGCATGGTGGCATTTTTGTGTTAGAAAAATACATGCTCAGCGAGCATTGCCGCAATAATCAATAGTATCATTATTTGAACTCAGCGCAGCCTATAATAATGTCTGTGATATAGAATATATTGGTAGAACCCATTTGAACAAGTATCGGGATGAACGGCTACCTCTCGGGAAAGACACCGGGAATAATTCATGGCAATGTGGCTTCAAAGTTTTGTGAAGTCATCTGTGGAGGTCCACAAGGATCATTACCGGGCCCTTTGTTGCGCAGTATCGATTTCCTATTTTTACACTATTTATCTGTCAGCCATCTTCACCATCCATCCATCCATCCATCCATCCATCCATCCATCCATCCATCCATCCATCCATCCATCCATCCATCCATCCATCCACCCATCCATTTTTTCCCCTGCTTATCCGGGGTCGGGTCGCGGGGTCAGCAGCTTTAGCAGGGAAGCCCAGACTTCCCTCTCCCCAGCCACTTCTTCTAGCTCTTCCCGGGGGATCCCGAGGCATTCCCAGTCCAGCTGGGTGACATAGTCTCTCCAGTGTGTCCTCGGTCGTCCCCGGGGCCTCCTGCCGGTTAGACATGCCCGGAACACCTCACCAGGGAGGCGCTTTTAATCAGATGCCCGAACCACCTCATCTTACTCCCCTCGATATGGAGGAGAAGCGGCTCGACTCTGAGCCCCTCCCAGATGACCGAGCTTCTCACCTTATCGCTAAGGGAGAGAGCCCTGACACCCTTCGGCTGCTTGTAACCGCAATCTCGTTCTTTCAGTCACGACACATAGCGCGTGACCATAGATGAGGGTTGGAACGTAGATCGACCGGTAAATTGAGACCTCCGCCCTTTGGCTCAGCTCCTTCTTGACCACAACAGACCGATACAAAGTCCGCATCACAGCAGACGCTGCAGCGATCTGCCTGTCGATCTCTCGCTCCCTCCTGCCCTCACTCGTGAACAAGACCCCAAGATACTTAAACTCCTATCTGTCAAGATACTTAAACTCCTCCACTTGGGGCAAGATCTACTCCCTGACCCGGAGAGGGCACACCACCCTTTTCTGACTGAGGACCATTGTTTCAAATTTGGAAGGCTCATTTTCATCCCAACCGCTTCACACTCAGCTGCAAAACGCTCCAGTGAGCGTTGGAGAGCCCTGCTTGAAGGAGCCAACAGTACCACATCATGTGCAAAAAGCAGAGATGCAATAGTGACACCACCAAAACGGACCCCCTCAATGCTTCGTCTGCGCCGAGAAATTCTGTCCACCTTCACCATAAACCTAATTCACTCCGTGCTAGTGTCCGTTTTCGCCAGGTGCTTGAGCTTTCATTCCCAAAACATTCATGTTAGGTTTATTGATGATTCGTTATCAGGGGTGTCAAACTCATTTTGTCGAGGGCTACATTGTAGTTCCAGTTCACCTCAGAGGGCCGTTACGATTGTGAGACCATATTCTGTAAATGTTTAATCACCTCTTCACATTATTACATAAGGAACACACAACAATTTGCTGGACAGCTCATTTTGTTTGTGTACCCCTGTATGAAGTTAGCTTGGACAGGATCCAGCTCACATATGAATCATCATTTTCTGAATGTTTTTAGGCATTGAAATTGCTGCGGGAAGCAACGATCGCATTTTTTTTTCCATCGCTTTCTATTTGCCCTGACTTCGTGAGTGTCTTTGAATTCAAAAAATATTCTTGTACTTTTCCAAATAGGTGGTCTAACGCTTCATGTTAAAATTCACAGTTCAATCAACATTTTCTGAAGCAATACCAAATGTCAGGTCAATCATGAGTAGGCTATGAGTCAGTAGTGAATTAGTGAAAAAATCCAAACCTCGTCACAAAGACTAGACGTTTCACGACATTATATTAAAGTATTCGAAGACAACAGTATTTGTTCTTACAAAGCACTCAATTTAGCACTGAGCTGTAATAATTATGCAACGTGAGACTGGATCAAGCTTGTACCCACCCGACCCGTAATAATTACAATCCTCCAGCATGCCCCCCTCCAGCACAACCACGACTGAGTTTCGGGAGCGAATTGATTATTGAACAAACAACAAATCTCATATTTGACCATAAAGCGCCCGCAGCTGTTCAACAACGTACCGAGTACTTTCACGTTCACTGGCTGGCGTTCTGCGTCGCGCATTCGTGCGCGCACACGTACCCGTGTAGGCTGAGCACGCGCCTCTGCAAATCCTGCACACGCTGAGGCGCGCTCGCATGGAGCACCTGCTCGGGGAAGAGGCTGCGCCCATCTTGCGCCACAACTGTGTGTGTGCCTTTCGCCTTTTGACACTTTTGAAACGTGCTGAATTTTTATGCGGGTTCTAAAAATCATGCTTCAAATCCGAAGAGCCATTCGCAACTTGGGCTTTGAGGACACCTTTTCTCATGTGTGTAGCAAGTTACGCGGCGTCAGTGCGCATTTGGAACAAACTTTGATCGTTTGAATCATCGGAAGACTTTCCTTGAATTTTATTTGATTTTTTTGTAGAAATGATAGAAAGCGAGTCACCGCTCGCTTGAGGTGTTCCGCCGATTTTGTGTTGTTTGGATTGGACACGCGACGCAAGGTGGAAGTCGTGATCGGTGCTGAAGGATTGCACGACTGCGAACCAGCAACGGAGCGGACGCGCGGATGAGACAACATGGGTGAGTAAGTGAGGGCAAGAAAACGTGTACCAAATGTAGTGAGGTGCATTTCATGCTTTTCTCGACAACAACGTGACCCCCTAATCATCTGTGAGCGCGCCCCTGTTCGAACCAAAACATTTTCAGCTTGCGCTCCAAAATGCGTCAGAAAAGCAGTAATACGGCTGCATTCCTAAACCAAACACTTTTTTTTTTTTTTGCATCGAGGAGGTGACATATTGTCACGTTGTGACGTGTAAAAAAAAAACAAGTCAAGCGTCGGGGTGTAATTGCGCAGCGTACTAACGTGGAATTAATCACAAGAGGATGTTAAAAAAAATGAGCTTTTTCAAATGGAAAAACAACAGGGAACACTTTACGACAGCATTGCAAGCTGTGGTGGATTTGAGTCATTCCTCTAACTTCTGCTGCCCCCCCCCGCCCCTCACCCCCTCTCAAACAGCTTCTCCAATCTCATCCCACACGCCTCCTCCATTTTACTGCACAGAAGGTACAGCTCAGGAGCCACAAACCCACACTTCCCTCGCCTTCTGCAGCTTTCAATCAATCTTCATTTTACTGTGTGGGGCAAGGTGGTGAAAACGCAGTGCCGAGTTTGGGAATAAAAAATATTTCTTTTTTTTTTTGTGTGTGTGCCCCCATGCATGCTGTTGGATATGAATTTCCATGTCTCACACACACACACACTCACACACACACACACACACACACTCACACACACGTGTCAATCCTATGTATAGATTGTATATAGTACTGTATATAGATTATTGATCGTATATAGTAGAGCTCCATTTTTTTCTGATTAAATTAGTTCCCCTTTGCCATTTCATCCTTCCCATTCTTTATTTTTTACAAACATACACTCACCCGGCACATAAACACGTAAGGATAAATATGATCTGTCTCATGCGCTGTATCAAAGACGGCGCAAAAGATGGTGCAAGGTAACGTTGAGTTATATTGAGGTTTTTCATTAGCGAGATGCTGTGCTTGTTGTTAGTAGACGACTGCGTGACGCTAAAGGCTTTCTGTCATACTTTTATTGAGGCTGAAATAAATATTTGGATCCTCCGATTCAGCTACACAAGAGCGGCCACATTTCAATCATGTGAACTATCACGACCATGTGAAGCATTATACACTTGCGAAGTACAATCGCAGTCATAAAATGGAAACCGTTTGACACTGTCAATCAAAATTGAGCATAATTAGTTTGTAGAGGCAGAATAAATGCTGGCTCTAATAATATTGTTCCACATGTTGTGAGTCTACATGACCCAGAGCAGCAGGCCATCCACACTGCCCACACATACATGCATAAACACTGGCTGAGTTTTAATAAGCAGCTTAGTGCAGCTCAACATCACCCTCAATTATGCTTTTTATGAATTAATGATAAGTTACCCAACAAAATCACAATTGTTTCTATAACTGAAGTCCATCCAGCAATAAGAACCCATCTCTGAGTTTTCCAATTGAATTCCTCAACCACAGACACCTGCGTGGCAAAAGTTTTTTTTTTTGTTTTTTTGCATGTGGCCTCGCCACGCTCTGCCCCATCCTTGATGGATGATGAAATAAAAAAAGATATATTTTATTTATTCACATGACACAAAATTGAATAAATAAATTTGCACATGTTAATATCCGGTGGCATATTTATTCATTCATTCATTCAACTTCCGAACCACTTTATCCTCACTAGGGTCGCGGGGGGTGCTGGAGCCTATTCCAGCTGTCTTCGGGCAGTAGGCGGGGGACACCCCGAATTGGTTGCCAGCCAATCGCAGGGCACACAGAGACAAACAACCATGCACACTCACACCTAGGAACAATTTAGAGCGTTCAGTCCGCCTGCCATGCATGTTTTTGGAATGTGGGAGGAAACCGGAGCACCTGGAGAAAACCCACGCAAGCCCGGGGAGAACATGCAAACTCCACACAGGGAGGCCGGAGATGGAATTGAACCCGGTACCTCTGCACTGTGAAGTCGACGTGCTAACCACTGGACTACCGGGCCGCCTGGCATATTTATGTTTCTCTAAATGGAATGTATTCATTGCAAAATGATTTACATTACACAATCATGTCTGCATCTCTATTCCCAAAGCCCTGATTGATAGTACAGGAGAAAATAGCGTGTCTGGTGCAGTGGTGGTGAACTCACTTCAATTATGGATTTTGGTTACTCAGGGTCTCAGAGTGCGGCCCGGTGGTCGAGTGGTGAGCGTGTCGACCTCATAGTGCAGAGGTACCGGGTTCAATTCCAGCTCCGGACTCCCTGTGTGGAGTTAGCATGTTCTCCCCGGGCCTGCGTGGGTTTTCTCCGGGTGCTCCGGTTTCCTCCCACATTCCAAAAACATGCATGGCAGGCTGATTGAATACAATAAATTGTCCCTAGGTGTGAGTGTGAGCGTGGATGGTTGTTTGTCTCTGTGTGCCCTGCGATTGGCTGGCACCCGGTTCAGGGTGTCCCCCGCCTACTGCCCGAAGAGGGCTGGGATAAGCTCCAGCATCCCCCGCGACCCTTGTGAGGATAAAGGGGATCGGCAAATGGATGGATGGATGGTCTCAGAGTAAATGGATCTTGTACGCTTGGGACACTTGAGCGGGCTTGATGGATTGAACAAGTCTGATGTCAATTCAGGTATCATGCCCTTCAAATGCTCGCGAGGTTCCTGAAAGAAGCGAATCAATATGTTGGGCAGACCTATGGGGCTCGGAGTGGCATATCTGCCTCACAATCAACAGGCTATAATGTATACACATACTGTAATTGTTTTTATTTGTAACTGACCCTAATTGTCTCTGTAAAAAGCAGAATCTTTTCAAATCGGTCTTGCATTTGCTCTCAGATTGTTCCAGCGTACCCAATGTTCTCTCTTCTATGTGTCTCTTGTCAGCCATCTCCATCCGCAGTATGTGACGTATCCGTGTTAGTTTATGCACGCTGTCTTGCCTCAAATAGCAGCTGAACTGTTCCAAAAGTACATTTAAGGAGCATTTCTGTTCTATAAAATGAAATGAGATTGACTATAAAAAGACAATTTATCCCATAATAGACATTCTTCCTTGACAAGAGATTGCATTTGGTTCTCGGTGGAGAAGTAATTATTTTGGAAAGATACATATTTGTATGGAATGGAAAAACCCCAACTTTTTATGGAGCATCAATGATTTATAGACAACAGGCACACGTGTATGAATGGAAAATGTCCAAACACCATTTTGAGAGAAAACCGTTATGTTTTTGGTCCATTATGTTCCATTTTGTGTATTTTTTGTCATTTTCTTCTTTCTGTCTGTCACTTTCGTAACTTTGCTGCTGTGAATTGGGAATTTCTCCATTGCGAGACTAATAAAGGTTTTCCTATCTTATCTTATCTTATTTTCTAATTTTCTCAAAAGCCTCAAATATAAAAAGCTTCTCATTTAAGCTGCCTCGAAATAAACAACAGGGAGACACAGATGCTTTATTGTCATCCGAACAGAGCGTATCGGCGGCACTATATGAATAAAAATCACTTTGTGGTCATACTCAGCAGTTTTTAACAAAGCGTTTTTTTTTTACCTCATTCGTTATTCCCTCCCCAAATAATAGCTTACTTATCACACTTCAACAAGTGAAACCCTTGCGGTTTTCACTAGTGTAGTTTGCAAATCTAATTAGGACCAAAGCACTTTTTGAATCACTTATTTGGGCATTGTGCACTTCAATTCCTTACGGGCATTTCATGGAACTTAAAAAAGTCCAGGAAAAAAAAAAGTGGATGCATTAAGTCACAACCAAGTAAGTAAGAGACATGCTGTATAAATATGCCATTGTGGTGCCTAGGACAATCTTTTCCTGCTCCATATTTGATTTCCTGCTGCTTTCTGCTGCTTTTGAAACAGTTCTTACCGCTGAAATTAACTTAAAGTGCACTGAGACCGCTTCTTCGAGCGTTCTCGATGCAATCGCTGGATGCGCTGAAAGGCTTGGATTCAAGCGTTCCCACTTCAGCGTGATTCAAACAATCACGCTCACATTCACACGCAGTCAGAGACTGTGTTTCGACAAACCGTACCGTGATTTCCCTTGCGCCGCATTTACTTCAAGACACATGAAGGAACGATGAATTCCAAACAATCAATAGATTCCTTTAACAACCAGTTAATCAACCATTTTAATATTAGACCTATTCCAAGTATGCACGACTCCAGGTTACGGTAAAGGATTTCAAACCGAACAAACAAAATGGAATAAAACGGTGGCAATGAAAACATAACCTCCTTGGCACAGGTAATTAAACCACTCAAGGGGCGAACGAAGCACACCAACCACAAACACGCAAGAATGAATAGAGGTGAAGCAGCACGTCTCGGAGGAGTAAAATTCAGATCCGTGACCTCTTGAAATGATCGTGGCAGCCAGCAGGAAACAAGCGCCGGCTGTGGAATACCAATGGCTCGCGAGCAGGAAGATACGGGCAGAGATTGAAAAAAAGTTAGAGGAAACACGTACACTTCGGACTGTGGTGGGACCTTGAAAAGTCTGTCGACTATCTTCTAATATGGATCCGTCTTTGTGTCTGTCTGTTCGCAATATCTACGTCGTCGTCACAGTCATTCTGAGCATCTGTTCATGATTGATCGTAACACGAGAGCAAGAGACAATGCGAGGTGATTCACATCGTAATAGGCTGAAATCGTTTTGATTCTTGGCACAATTCAGATGGGTTTCATGCTTTGCATTAGTCACCGCTGCGTAAGAAGCCTGGAAAAGGAAAATCTGATCTCTGCCAGAATTTCTCACTTGGAAAATGTGTTTCTTGTGAGTTTTGTAATCGCAGTAATTTTCTCTTTTGTCCTGCATGATCGTCCGGTCAGATTGCTCTGACATCAACCCGATATTGCTTTCAGCCAGTCAGGGTACGGCACCCGATGATCAGGAGGATCCAGCCGTAGGTCGGCTTATATTCAACCTGGATTTAAAAGCATTTAAACTCATTGTTGACTTGACTTGCAGTGGAAGCCTTTGAGGTGCAGCGTAACAGCTAAATGCCGCTTCACCATGTTTGCTTTGCTTTACCTCTTATTAAATAACTTCAATGAACTTATGGAAGGAACACGGACACAACCACAAGCCTCTTGGTATTGCAAGAAAATGGAAAAATAGAAATGAACAAGTGACCATTTATTTTCTTCCGACTACTGAGTCCCAGCAAAATCTAATCGATGGCGCAGAACCTCTGCGTGCTATTTTGCATCGATGATCTGCCTGTCAAGGTCCGATATTTGTGTTAAAGTCTTTCTGACATATTTTTTCCGGTCCTCTGGTCCGGTGGACGGGCTGAGCCTGCAGCGCGCATCTGCTGTGTGTTATGATTAGTTAGGCCTTGAAGGGTCGGAGAGCTGGGAGCTGTTCACTAGCGCCAGTACTTGGCACAGCGCGTGCATGCCAAGTGCGTTGCAGTTGGCGCTGAGGTTCGAGCTGGTCACCGGAATATTGTTTACTCATTGCCGTTTGCATTTTTGACATCTTTTATTTTGAAAAGTCACAAGATTCCATGCCTGATGGTGAGAAAAAAATCATTTTCCGTTTGTCAGAAAAGCTGCAGCTCTGCTGTGATTTTTGTGATGGATGAACAAATCCTCCTCGCTCATCTGTTTCTTTTGTATCGTCATGTATTTTCTGTGGGGACTGCTATTTGCAGTTTGAATTGCGATTCGGCATGAATCAGCATAGCCAACAAAAGTCGCATTTTAATCTGCCCGAGTCCGAGAGAAGGCTGCAGGCGAGACACCGAAGAAGTATAACCAAAAGTCAGAGATTCCAACGTGACAGGGAGAAAAACAATCGCACAGCACTAATGAGTCTGTGTGCATGACAAGAGACACTGTGTGCACCAAACAGATACAGTTGTCTCTGCTGGAAACTAGATTTGGATCTTGTTGTGGGAGCAGAATCCTGCACAGTCTGCTTTCTATTTTGATTGCTTGCATTTGAATACATATTGCCAAGTGAATGCATTGCATTCCGTGACACTTCAATTATAAACAAGATGTGAAATGCGCTCAGTAATGTCAGACGGGCTTGATATTCCCGAGTTCCGATCAGTAGACTGCGATGATTTCAAAGGGCAATATGCACATGGTGAGTGAAAAGAGCCACAGTAAAGTCTGCTGGCTTTCTCGGGCATCGGCTAATAAACTCCATCGCTATATTTGCTGAGCCCAGGTTCTCAACTCATCTTGAAATTGCAGAATATGCCTTTTGATTTCATCCTCAGCGTGGAGGGATAACGAGGAGAATACGTTTGCCTTTGTCATGCAACAACATAACAACAACAATCGCAGAATAGCCTACACGTAGCAGAAGTACCAAAACAGAGTTGTCAACTAAATTGAGCCTCAAAGCAGAGAAATTGTCTTGCGCTCGTCACGCTTTGTTGTTGTGTTATAAGGCAGCTATAGCGGTGTCGGAACAACAAGATTATGAACTCAATTTAAAAGAACGCAAAACATATCAAAACCAACAAATACCGTATCCTTTGTTAGTTGGGCTCGTCTTATTTAACTCTCGACATGATAATGTGGACCCTACAGGAGATGACACCCTAGAGCGGGGGTGTCAAACTCATTTTTCTCACGGGACAGATTTTAGTGAGTTTCCCTTGGAGGGCCGTTATGACTGGAACGATCAAAAGAAGTCAAGAATTACGGTTATTCATTGTTTTAAGTGACTGTAATGAGGGGTTTGTGAACAGGAAAATGCTTACAGTATCACTGTTATTTATTACAAATGAAGATTTGAAATTTTGGTCGAAATTTTAGCAAGCATTATGACAGTTGTCATCTTCGCTTTCGTGGGCCACATAAAATGATGTGGCGGACCAGATCTGACCCCCGGACCTTGAGTTTGACACCAGTGCCCTAGATAAACGAATTCAATTAATCAAAAAGAGGTCTTCAAAAAATAGCTGGACACAACTAATGATAAAAATAATGCATGCATTGCTCTGTGCATTTTTCGTGTGTTTTGGAGAACACTTGAAACTTGCTTGCTTGTTATGCTTTACTGACATTGTTATCATGTAGGTTTTTAAAATGACTGGTGTAGCTCAAAATAGAAGATGATTTTTTTTTCAATAGTTGCAGGTGGAGAAAACCTACCCAAGCACTGCCAGAACACGTTACCGCCACACAGAGAAGCCAGGATTCGAGTTTTAGAACGCCATGATTGCGAGGCAAATGTGCTAACCACAATACACTCGTTCGGTCCTGAACCGGATTTCTTCAGCTCAAAAATTTGGTCATGTTCTGCACTATTTTCAGCGGAACTGTTTGAAAGCTTCGAAGCTATGTGGGATTTGTGAAATACGATCTTAAATATAAACAATCGCTCAATTCCAGGCCCATATTGTCTTCTTACAAAGTGGAGAGCAGTTTGTTTAGTTGGTTGTCCACTGTAGTAACTGCTGTCCCTGAAAGGGTTAATTTCCAACTACAATGGCGTTTGTTTTTTTATTTTTATTTTTTTAGATTTGATGACAGTGGAGATCATTTTGAATTACGGTTAAAAAGTAAATAATAAATGCACACCAACCAGTCAGAAACGAGACGGCTCAGTGGTCATATCGCACCGAAAATGACAACGATAAACGCTGCAATCAATAGACGTGTCAAACCGGCGCTGCATCACCGCACTTGATGTGTGTGAGAAAGCGACATACGTTGAAGCCACTTAATTATGGGGAGGAATTATTATTGGGGTTCTACTCTTCATATTCTGCATCTTCATAATGATCTTAAGGTAGCAAAAGGCCTTGGAGAGGTAATCTTTCAAGTCTTGCTTCTTTTCTGACGAAAGAGCCAACGAGCAGCTGAAAGGCAGACCTTCATTTATCTACTTTTATACTTTAGAAGGTCAAGGCACCCATGAGAGCTTGGTTATTACAACATCCCCCACTAAGCCTGTCAGCGAAACTGAGCCCACAAAAATTGACCGTTCATCACATCAGTTATATTGACCGATCCAATTTTTTTTTCCTTCACACGCAGAACCGTTTTGACCTGTTTGTAGAAAACAGTGCATTCAATGCACAGCTCCACTTTTTGTAAAATAAGCTTGATGATGAATCAGCCACTTTAAACAACTGCCTGCTCTTGCTTAGCTGATCTGACTTCAAAATTTGATCTGATTGCTTCTGAAATAATCGGTTTTAGTCGGCGAAAAACAGATTTCATTTTTATATACCGGTAGTCATGCATGTGTCCGGTGGATCGCCATTGCCGAAGATGGTCCCCGTGACTTACAATATGTCTCGTACTTTAAGCCCTGGGAGTGCTTCTCATTTTATGTGCCCTAAATCTAAGTGCGCGGGGTCAGTTTTGTCGTAAATCACAATACTAAAGTGGCCATCTCAGATTCTGCTTGCCTAAGCTCAGTCACACATCATCCACTTTCACACTCACAGCTCCTCTCACTGGCAAAGAGATCGAATGAATCTGAGCTTTCTTATAATTCTCAGTTTTGATCCATATAGAAGTATTCATTGAACGCTCATTCTCTCTAGAGTAAAACAACACAACTTTGAGTTTTTTTGCCCCTCCCTCCAACACCGTCGTTAATTAATTTACATTATGGGCTCTATTTTCGTGCCCTACGCAAGTCTTGTGTGAAGTGTGGTCTAACTGTGTGCGGATGTTTTGGCAACACCAAATCAGAGCAGAAACGAATGGGCAGTTTGCGCAGTTGTGGGCGTGAACACAGCAAGTCAACGCGGGTCCTCTTTTCCCCTTTTTACATGCCCTACGTGAAAGGCGTGGTGATCGTCCTTGACAATGCTGCAAGCGCAATTGGATTCGGAACCACAGGCAGACCTTCGTTGGCAGATTATGTAAAGTTGGCTTTAGGGAGAGCGCGGATCACTGCTGTGAAGCGCCTAATGAATTGATCAAATTCACCAAAATCACATTAGACTATCTGCGCCAACACGTAGACGTGGTTGCCGCAGGTTTAAAGTTGAGTCTACTTTAGGCCACCAAATCATGCAGCGTGTAAAACTAAAAGCCCTCGGAATGCCACAACGCCCCGCAGAGCCATTTGCTAAGTTCCCCAAACACATTAAACGAGGCTTACTCCAAGTCGTCATAATTTTGGATACCGCACAAAGGCTTTGGTTTTATTGTTTTAATGAGCTCTTTCACTGCAGTTATTTGACCTCTGAAATATGGTTACTACTAAAAGAGCAGCAGTGACATTTTTCGTTCCTTTTTTGGTTTTGCTGCAAATTGATTTAATCAACATGCACCCTGTATAGCATTCCTTACTGCATAACGGCTCGGTGAAATGAAAACACAAAGAAGAAATGGCTGTTTGCATAATGGAGGGAGTCGATTGCGCTATTTTGCCGGTTTGTAATCCTAAAATGTCCTCTGCAATGAAACGCAAACTACTGTATAATGTTCCGAAGCTGTTGCATGGTTGAAATATTAATAATAAATGGTGGCTATAGTTGGTTTTCTGGGTATTTTTTCATTTGTTTGAAGTGCCTCAAAATTTGACCTGCACGCTGGCCAACCCACTCGGGCACTCTGGCTAATAGCCTTTGCATTGGTGCTTTGAGCGTTGTGCATTCAAATGAAATATCAAGTCATCACGATGCCAAGCAACACGACAGCTGACTCTTTGGGGACTGGCACAACTTTCTGTACCCTTAGGCTGGAAAGTAATTTTTAGGGATTAAATGGAAAAAAAAAAACAACAACTTGCCATCAGTTCATAACCTTCGGTGACATATGAAAAGATGTGTTTTGAGAGTGTCTGGAAACAATGCTGTGTGGTGTATTTGCACACTGATTTTTAGTTGGAAATACAGGCCATAAGAGTTGGTCAATCAGCGAATTACGAGCCGTGCCTTGTTAGATTTTTGGCTTTGTGCTATGAGCAACTTCAGCCCGGCATCGTGCGTGCCACTTGTACTTTTGAAAACAAATGTAAATTGAGCTGGTGGCTCAGTGAGGGAATTCTCAAGTCGAGCTGCTGCTTTACCTTCTAGTTCAATGTTAAGACAGCAGGGAAAGAGCATTTCACCCGCAAAATGTAATTAGTACAACAATGGATGGAGAGATGCGTGAAATTGCATCTTTATGAAACACAAAGGTAAAGGAGTCCCAAAAGAATTTAAAATTAATTCAATAAAGCCAAGGCTAACTAGTAATACTGCAGACTGACAAGTAAATCTCACTGAATCAATGAATGAATGAATGTCATTCCTCATTTGTTAATTAAAATTGTGCTGCCAGAATTTAAAAAAAAAACAAAAAAACAACATGGCAGTATAAAAGTGCAGTGCCAGGCTTACAAATCAATGAGGCTCACATAATATTTGGGCTGTGCTATATCATACTGGGACGGCCCGTTGGGCCAGTGGTTAGCGTGTCGACCTCACTGTGCAGAGGTCGTCGCTCTGGCCTTCCTGTGTGGAATTTGCATGTTCTCCCCGTGCCTGCATGGGTTTTCTCCGGGTACTCCAGTTTCCTCCCTCATTCCCAAAACATGCACAAACACTCTAAATTGTCCCTAGGTGTGAGTGTGAGCGCGGATGGTAGTTCGTCTGTGTGTGCCCTGCGATTGGCTGGCAACCGGTTCAGGGTGTCCCCCGCCTACTGCCCGGAGACAGCTGAGATAGGCTACAGCATGTCCCACGACCCTTGTGAGGATACAGAAAATGGATGGATATGTCATACCGTGGTGTCCAAAATAATATTTTTATGATTTTTACACAGTTAAGATCGCAACAAGCAACAAATGTGTACCTATTTTGAAATGCTCAGCGGACACTCCAAAACATGTGCACACAGTAGTAGAACAGCCCAGGGACATTTTTGAGTCTCTTAAGCGTTAGGATGGGATGACCAATATTCAAGTAAAACTATTTTTGTACACAAAATTCGGCATGTTTTCCAAAGCATTAATTTTATAATTTCTGTGTAGTTAATTCTAATTAATGATTAAAAGGCGCTCACTTGGTATTAACTTACAATGTAACTGTTATTGGCAAACGGCATTTTAAAACACGACAACATTAAAAAAATAATAATAATAACAGTCATCTCTACTTTTGGAGATGTGCTGACTTCTCGCTATTTTTCAAAGCTACATGAACGGAGCTGCGAGCGTCTGAGCACCTTCTCGTGTTGGATCTACCCGGGCACCATGAGAGATGAAATTACAAACATTTCTAAATGGTTCGTTTGTCCCAACGCTAAGAACAGACAACAATGTCATATCACGTGATCTGGTTATTTTCTACTTCCTCTCTAGATTAGAGAGCGTTAACTTGCGTACCCACTCGCTGACAATTACGCGCAAATAAACCGGTGGAAATTACACGCTCGGATATTACAGATGTTTTTAATGCAAGAAGACTCACACTTGTCAAGATGTTCAAGAGTTATTTTGTATAGAAAGCCTCGGATGCCTCCAGCTACAATTGGTCAAGCTTTGCTAAGAAGCAAAAAAAAAAAAAAGTGAGATAATCAGATGTTCGTGTAGTGGAATAGATTAAATCTCTTGGGTTGCCTGCTAAAACTATCCAGCCTTTTTCCACTTTTTATAGCCTGTTTTTTTTCTTTTCTGTTTTCATGCGCATCTCCACAGAGATGAAGCTTTTGATACTGCCTAACAGCCAGTATGAGGTGTTAAGGTTTTCTAATCCTTGCATCATGAAAAAAAAAGAAAAAAACAAGAATGAATCATGGGTTAAATGGCTATACAGGAGGCAAAATCATTTGCCACTCCGTTAAGCCTCTCATGGGGACCTGATATACACTTGTTTCTTCCTCTTTTGTTTACGCGGGGATCTATACCGAGTTAATGTGCCCTAATTAAATATGCTGTCAAGCAATGACGCCGATGAGAAAATGGCTCAGCGCCATAGCGCTCATGCACATCATATAGCCTAAGGTTTCAGGACATGGAAAAGGGTTCGCACAGCAAGACCCTTGTAACTGCTCCAATGAGAATATCATTTTAAGAAAACTAATGAATGGGTCCGGCGCATTGAACCCTTAGCCACTTCACAGAGCAGCTAATGGATAAGATGGAAGCCGCCACTGCATTTTATGGCTTGGAGGAGTCAAGAGATGTATTAATAGAACGCATTTTCACACGGCGCGTTGTCCCTACTCTCATTTACTCACCATCGCTTCGCATCATTTATATTCTCTCACACAGTATTTGCGTGTATTTTTTTTTCTTTCCTAGTTTCAAAAGAAAGATGAAATATTAATCAGGAAACTGTTCAAGAACCATGCCACAATTTAATCTATCCGGAGAATATGTGGTCATTCGACCAGAACTAACTGCTGCATAATACGCGGTCCTCTATTTTGTAATGAGGAGGATTACATCTCTGTCACTGCCATCGTAAAATCCCGGCATCATCTTAAATGGTTCTTAACAGGAGGAACGCATATCCTGTGTTCGTGCGGTCGGCGATGCTAAAGCAATTTGTTTGTGCTGCGTGCAGTGTGTGTTTGATATATGTTGCAGGAATTCACCATTATAATTAATCAACAGTAATGTTTCATCATATGTCAGAAAAAAAAAAACTACAATCGACATCAATTAGCAAATATCAAATGTGTGTTGAAAATCATTAGTCAACTGCACACTGAAAAAAAATTGGTGTGTGGAACGTCCTCAATTTTATTTCATCAAGTGGCTGGGGAAACTCAAATCATCAGGACTTAAATACATTTTTAGATCGAGATTATTTTATTTCATGCCACCACTTGATGAAATAAAGGCGAGTAAAATTCCACAAAAGAATTTATCGGTGTAGCGTTGTTGACGTTGCCTTGCTTACATGCTACATGCTAATTTGGTATCATCCTTATTCGGTCTGATGCATCCTGAGTCATAGATGTGACTTGAATGAAATTGTAATCACTGAAATGTATTTCTTTGTGTTCTAGGTCCTCTGCTGAACGACGGACGAGTGACACACCTCCTCTTTCCGCTCCTCCTCCTTTTGCGAGTTCCCTTCTTGTTCAGCTTTGGTGAGCGCACATGTCCAAACAGTTGCCGGTGCGAAGGGAAAACTGTTAATTGCGATTCATCCGGCTTCCTGGATGTCCCGGAAAACATTACAGTTGGGTGTCAGGGCCTCTCCATGCGCTACAATGAACTGCACACCCTGTTGCCGTATCAGTTCGCTCACTTGGGTCAGCTTCTCTGGATATACTTGGATCACAATCAGATTTCCGCCGTCGACAGTCGGGCGTTCCAGGGAGTCCGTCGACTTAAAGAGCTCATCATGAGCTCGAACCAGATCACATCTCTGCACAATTCGACGTTCCACGGAATTCCCAATCTACGTAGTTTAGACCTGTCGTACAACAAGTTGGAAATCCTGCAGCCGGGACAATTCCATGGCTTGCGAAAGTTGCAAAACCTCCACCTCCGATCAAACGGTCTCTCGAACATCCCCATACGAGCGTTCCTTGAGTGCCGAAGTTTGGAGTTTCTGGATTTGGGCTACAATCGAATGAAAGCTCTGACGCGCACCACCTTCTTGGGGTTACAGAAGCTGATGGAGTTGCATCTCGAGCACAACCAGTTCACCCGGATAAACTTTTTCCTGTTTCCTCGTCTGGCCAATCTGAGATCACTCTATCTGCAGTGGAACCGCATCAAGGTGGTCAATCAGGGACTTCCCTGGACATGGTATACTCTGCAGAAACTTGACTTGTCTGGAAATGAAATACAGAGCCTGGATCCGGCAGTGTTCCACTGCTTGCCCAACCTTCAGGTGCTCAACCTGGAATCCAACAAACTGTCCAACGTGTCACAGGAGGCGGTGTCGGCGTGGATCTCGCTGACTTCCATCAGCCTCGCTGGCAACATATGGGATTGTGCCACCGGCATATGTCCACTCGTGGCTTGGCTAAGAAATTTCCGCGGCACCAAAGACACCACGATGATATGCAGCAGCCCAAAGTATCTCCAAGGAGAAAAGATCATGGAGGCCACAAGGAACCACGGCATTTGCGAGGAAACCGATTACGTTCTGACTGAGACACCCTCACCAATGTCCGAGCTTTTTTCTGAAGCCACCAACGAGCTGACATTTGCCCCCACAAGCGGGTCTCCGCTCACACCGCCAACCTTCGGTCCGCAGCCACCTTTCAGACCGCATCCTATTCCTCATCCGACGTTCCCGGGGCATATGAGCAAAGATCCACGCGACTCGGTCGCACGTAGTCGGCCCACTCACGTCCTACCCCCGGAGATGGAGCATATGACGCTACATAAAGTGGTGGTGGGCAGTGTGGCGCTCTTCTTCAGCATGTCTCTAATTTTGACCATCATCTACGTATTGTGGCGGCGCTACCCGGGTGCGACCAGATTGCTCCACCAGCGATCCATGGTGGGGAGAAAGTGTCGCAAAAAGAGTCCCGAGCCCGAGCAGGACCTAAGCACCCAGCTGCAAGAGTATTACATGAGCTACAACCCCGCTGCCACTCCGGAGGCAATGGAAGTGCTCGGCAACGGCACCGGCTCCTGCACTTGCACAATGTCTAGCTCCAGGGAGTGTGAGGTATGATTCATCGCATCAGCCTTAAAAAAACTAGAAATCAAATTGAAAATACAAAGGCTCATCAGAAAGGTAAATATTTCAGCAAATATGCCCTGTAAAAATACTAATTAACTCACCTTGACTCACATTTTGACTTGGTACTTTGCTTAATGCCTCCAATTATTCAGGAGTTAACCTTAAGATCATCTTTCTAAATTTGTTTTTAAAATTCAGGGTTTTTCGATTATTATGGTAAGCTTAGAATACAAAAAAAAGAAGATCAGTGCGTAATTGTTTTAATGTATTGAGGTCATCGAGGAACTTTTTAAAAGTAATTTTGGATTTATTTAATATTAAGGGAACCATGAATAATTGGACACTAACACGAGTAGAAGTTATACCGCATCAGTGTTGCATGACTCACAATTTCAGTTCCGATGACTGCTTTGACAACAAGTTTACGCCCTTTTTTTTCAATTTTGAGTTTGAAGGAAATGTTTTCATTCTCACATCGCATCACAGCATATGAAGCAACAATGTAACACCTTGTGGCAGCAAGTCAGCCTCACGGTGCAGAGGTTTCTGGGTCGATTCCGGCTCCGGACTTTCTGTGTGGAGTTTGCATTTTCTCCCCGTGCCTGCGTGGGTTTTCTCCGGGTACTCCAGTTTCGTCCCACATTCCAAAAAACATGCATGGCAGGTTAAGGGGACAATCTAAATTGTCCCTAGGCGTGGTGTGAGCGCGAATGGTTGCATGTGTTTGTGTGCCCTGCGATTGGCTGGCA